>JAQFYB010004657.1:0-15742 GCA_034694085.1 Pogonognathellus longicornis
ACCTACCGTTTGAGGTAAGTTACCACTCAATCAAAAAATAGGCATGTTTTCTTGTCCGGACTCTTTGAATTCATACACTGCAACATTTTATTTAAATATAGCCTTTCAAGCTGCCATTTCGAGTTACTTTTACTAAATGAAACGTAAATTAGTTAGGTACCTAATGTTTTATATGTTAATCTCTAGTTTCATGGCAGAGTGAGTGGTACAAGAATGTATTTTGTTTGTAGCACGAGATGATCCACGCTTATCTTTTCGTGGTCGACAAAAATAAAGAGAGGGAATCTCATGGCCCAAAATTTGTTGAGATAATGAATAATATAAATATTGAAGCAAACACCAACATTACGGTAATAATTTATTTATTGATTATCATAGCCTCATTTAGTGGAAGTTTTACATATAGAACATTAAATCAATAATTTTTTAATTAATCAATCAATTAATCTGTAACAAAAAATATATGTAATGCAAGTACAGCGAAGTAGAAGTTGTATACGTACGGGGACACGAATATAATTTTTCCGCTTTATTCTAGGTTTATCATTCTTTCCATGGAGAGGTAGCTTATCTTAAAGTCCACTGGTGGCAGTGTAACGGTCCTTGCAAGTCGCGGCCGCCTTATTATGGACTTGTAAAACGATCAATGAATCGTGCTCCTGGCCCCAGTGACTTTTGGCATGCCGATCATAAAAAGTCATGCAACGGAAGTTTTGTTAAGATCAAGGAACCTGTGAAACCTGCACCCAAAAGTAGGGTCTCAAGAAAACGAAAAGCTGAGCAAAGCGGTCTGAGAAAAATATCTGACGTGTTTCCCAAGGTTCCTTGTACGAATGGAGTTTCAAAGCCAGAATGTAATAACACTATCAGTGTTCCTCCTAATTTGGATAATGGTTCCAATGGTACTAAAAAGGGGAAAGAAGAAATCGCTAAAACACCCAAATTAAAATATTCTGACGAAGGTGCAACATTCAGCAGCAGCGGTGTATTAGCTTTTTCTGGTAATGGTTACGTTTTAGGAATGGGAAACTCCGAATCTTCGTCTTCCAGGCGTCCCCCGCTGCGAGAGAATCACCCACTTTTGTTGAAGTGGGAGTCAAATAAAATATTGTGTGATAAGGCGAACCTTGATGGAAGTAAAAACAAAGTTAAAGTCACTACCACTCAAATACCTGGTTCATCAAAAGGTATGTACTTACATAATATGTATTGGGTAATGCGTATATGAATGAAATATTTATATTTTATTATATTGAGGAAGATAATCAGATAATTATAACAATCGAAAGATCAGTAAATTCGTCATTGATTTGACATTTTATTTGTGCAGTTACATCCGCATTTACGTGTTTTGTGGCAATTTGAAATAAAATCTCAAAAAGTGTACGTTTTTGTCTAATAAAAATTATCTATTTCATATTTGGCAAGATTTCCATTTGCCAGTGATACCTTCTCACCCCCTTAGTAACCAACAGGGTATATAAACGGGATCTGAAACAGGGTACGGAGCAAGCCTAGAAAGCCCATTTATCCCGTTCCGGACTATCCGGACAGTATATCGTTGTATTTGCGTATAGCGAACGAATTTTTTGTATGTGTCCTGTCGTGTGACGTGCTTCCTTCACTCTCTGCAATAACCAATGAACGAAAATTCCAAACGAACATCTCAGATGATTTTCGTTCATTTGTTATTGCAGAGAGTGAAGGAAGCACGTCACACGACCACATGTTCCTTATAAATTAGTTCGCTATAAACAAATGCTACAGTTTACAGTCCGAAAAGGGATAAATGGGGCATTAATGCCATGTTATGGAGTGTATTTAATGACCCCTTCTCAACCAAATAGACAAATTTATTTGGCGGGAAAATATTTAACGTATCATGCTGGATCCAAAAACCCCAAAGGGGAATACTATTATCTAACCGCAGTGCAAATTTGAACCTAATCGGATAAAAAATGGCGGAGTTACAGCATTCAGAAGGTAATCAAATCATTGAGCTCCCCATACCCCCCACCAGGAGCATTATGGAAAAATGTGAAATATACAAAATGTTTCCACGGGGTGTGGCTTTCAGATGCAGTGAATTTCGAATTGATAGAAAAATCGAATTTTTTGCCTTGTCTATTTGGTTGAGAAGGGGTCAATGCATATTTAATGTCAAATCAATTTAGAATTTTCGTCTCTTTCGTTGGTATATATATGCAGGGTGACAGGGAAATTGAGTTAACAGTTGATCCTAACGCTCCAGTTCCCCAACTGGAGCGATAGTTCTCTATGCTACATAGATTGAAAATAACTCAAGTCACTCTACTAGTCGGTGCCCTATAAAAACAAATTGATTCCTAAAATAAATTTTGTTGTTACCATAAATTGTTAGAAATCAAGACTGAAAACACAAATGATGAGAAGAAGATGTGGCCATTGCTGATTGACTTGGATCATGAAGTCAAAGTTGATGAAGTTATTGAAATTTCCTCTGATGACGAAGAAAGTAGTGGCGAATCATCAAAATTTTGTCCAGCATGTGGCATTGACTATCCATCATTTTTGCAAACTTTAGAAGAGCACTTGCAAATGTGTGAAATTTTACTGGATATGGACAATTAAATCAACTAAGGAAGTGCAAGCATATTATTTTTGTTTAAAATAATTAAGCTTACTATTTTTATCTAGTACGTACTTGAGTTAAGTTGAATATGTTTTAACATTAAAGGTGCAAATGAAACAGCCAAGAATAGAAAAAATCATTCAATGAAATGTACACACGATCTACTGTAATAAATGCGTTTTTAGATTTTAAATGCATTTGTCCAAAATTTTTATTAATGTTGGCACATTTCATTTCAATGTTATGTAATGAAATAGGTAACTGAAGTGAGTCAAGTCCAAAAGTGGAATACACAGTGAGTTTTCTGTAACGTGATCTATGGAGTTGAGACTTGTGTGATTTTATAACACATTTAAGGAATATCACCCTTGACAACGGGTACTTTTAAGAGATTTGCAGTCAATGTATGTATTATAAATTCATACAAAAATACTATGACCATCTTATACTCACCAATGTGAGTTATAACTTCATAACCCATTGAATGCAAAGTATGCTCTCGGTGTTATAAATGGAAAACAGACTTTTTTGTACTGATTTATAAGCACTTGAAATAAATTGAACTATGAACTATGAACTATGAACTTAAAGTGCCCGTTGTCAAGGTGATATTCCTAAAAGGTGTTATAAAATCAAACAAGTCTCAGCTCCTACCTAACTCCATAGATCACGTTACGAAAAATTCACTGTATATATTTCTTCAGATGATGATTCAGATTTTCAGATGACCTACTGTCGTGCGCTACGAGAATTTCCACATTCCACAGATAGGAATGATGTATAATGATAATTCAAGTACATTGCCTACTAGTTGGAGTGAATATTTAGTTCACCATTTTAGTGTCAGCATGGCATGGGGTCAAACATTGTCCGGTCAAAGTGTTTTATGCTTTTATTCAAACAATCTTTCAAAAACTGACCCCGCTCTAACAGGTTTTCAAACACGGGGAACATTATGGCTATCTCAGAATTGTGATCGGTCCCCAAACGAGAAAGTTAGCCTAATCGGGGGTCGACCATTTTCAAAAATTAACTATCGGGTCCCATCGTTCCCGGGCTATAAAAACTGTAGTAAGTACCTAAACTTATTGCCTATCAAATGGGTGCATAAAAAAAACGGGACCAGTGGGACCCGTAAGTCTTTGCAATTGTAAAAAATTGCAGCAAAATTAGAGGGTTTCCTGGACCGGGCACCCATAAATGAAACGCACGTGCCTATAATATATGAAATGAGAGTTAACTTTTTTAATCTCTAGTCCCTGCAAATAATCCTCAGACTCAGAGCAACCTCCCCCCAAACTATTCATCCAAGTCATGCTTTTTACCAATGTATTAGCCCATATACCACATTTGTGGTCCTTATCCAGGGTTTCGTACTATACGAACCACATTTGTGGTCCTTCAGTGTTACTTGTGGCTCTGGGTTATTTAATATTGACAATATTTACTATTTTAGAATATTTTGTACATTTAAATTTTGGCTGTAAAATGCTTCATAAGCTGAGAACGAGGTTACAGGTCAATGTACACTAAAATGGTTTTTAGTATAACAAACTAGACGTTTTTATCTAGCGTATGTGAAAGCCCAAATCTGAAATTTTGAAATTTTACTTCTCGAAATTTCAATTTTAGTCGAGTGCGGAATAACATGGTGGACTTAGTTTTTCAATTTTTAATCATAATGGAAAGATTTTTTTTCGAAAACCCTTGCGTGAGATACGCTGCAGAATTTTTTTCTGTATTTTATGGCAGGGTTTAGAATTTTCGAAAACGCTTCGAAACTATCGATCTCATGTCAAATTTGATTTCCCTATCTAAATACATAGAGAGAATAAGTGATTCAGAATTCCAAGGATAAGAAATAACAGCTGGAACATGTTCATACCGTCCGTGTATTCTATCGTACAAGTTCACTCTTCATTATTGAAGTGATTAGAGCTTTCCAACACTTGTAAACAGACCTTCCTATCCGTTCTTAAATTCGTTTCAAGGATAATTTCAAAGTGTGCGCTCTCCCTTAAAGGCCTTGTATTGAAAGCTACGTACGTTAAGCTTTCGACATTAAATTAATTTAAGTAAATAATTAAAGGACTGAAACATTAAATTAAGCACACTGGCGTAGAAAAATTACGTAAATAGTCAAATTGAAAAATCGAAAACTTTCAACTTTTAATTATCTACTTAAATTAATTTAATGTTGAAACCTGCAATAGAATGTCAAACACCCTGTTTGAAAGGACCAAATGTAAAGTTGACTATATTTAAGCCTTAATTCACCAATATGCTATCTAGATAACGTATATATATATAACAAGAAAAAAGCAAGCATATCAAATATCAACTGCACATTTCAATTTAACATGTTACTGTTTTAACCCTTTCTCGACCAGTCGCGAACCGGGTTTTTAACATTTTATTGCTGAACATTAAATTAATTTAAGTAAATATTAGCAGCACTAAAGCATTAAATTATAAGCACTTATTGAAAGTTTTAGATTTTTCCACCTTGGGGAATCATGTTGTCTACTCTCCCTGTTAAAATTACGTCCATTTGGTCAGCAAATGCAAATGAGGTACAACATTCAAAAGTTTTTGACTATAAGGGGCCCCCCTGCCGAAACGTGTTGACAAATCGACCTAGAAAAAAATTCAACGCAGCTTTCAATACAAGGCCTTTAAGATGGGCACAGTTTCATTCAGAAAAAAACATGCGTGTTTCGTGACTATCGAAATGGTTCATAGGGACTCTTCTAGATTGTGGTTAACAATTCCCAACATCTCTAAAAATTTGGGGAAACTACATTTTGACCGTAATTTTCTATTTTTGTGTGTCAATTTCGATTATTTAAAATAATAAAAAATCCTGTGAGCCAGCCAAAAACTAAAAATCGCTTGTGGGAGCGATAATTTGAACAGATAATTTTTGTCGCACTAATATAAAAGTTTATTAAATTTATTCATTGCAATTCCTGCGATTGTGTTAGCTAATTTTTTAGAGATGCTGGGAGCTATTTAAATTAAAGAGACAACCAATGCATTTTCCCACAACAGAACAAGTTTTTCATAGCCTGTTGATGGTGGTCCTTACACATCCGATATTACAGAAGACTTTTTGAGTTTCACTGCAGCTGATAGAACGGCATCTGCCCAGTAGAAGACTTCGCGAACAATAACTTGACATATAGCCAAATTAAATTGGAATATTGCTTTTATTCTTGATTTTGGCTGGACAAGAATGACTTTTTTGATCGGGCAACCCCCCAATTTCAATCCTAGCTACGCCACTGATTGGTCATATATATAATCGCGGCGAATCTGAATAAGTTTTACAATTCCAACCAATGAAATTGAAACTTTACAATTCTCAAGTGAAACATAAAAAAACTTTCAAGCGCTTATGATTCTTCTTTAAGGGCGAGAATCGTCCTTTTCCATATTCTGTATTCTTTGACATTGGGTAAACTTTTTTCCCACGATTTGTACACTTTTTTAATAATATATTTACAAGAGTCTCTTCCACAGTTCCACTCCAATTTTAAACTTTTCCAAAACACGTAAAAAAGTGTAAAGTAAATTCATGGGTGACGTATTCCGTCTCTCATAATTTCACAAGAGTCTCATCTTACCAAATGAAACTAAATAAAGTAACTATGGTTCTTTAGTGAAGGTCCCTAATATAATCTAGCGTTTAATACGAGCTGTCACTTCTTCAGTCAATACATCTAAATTATTTTGTTTAATTTTTCTTTAAAATGTGATATTGCACTCACTAGTACCTGATACATATCCAGTTTAGTGGCAATGATTCTTTGTGACTTCCGGTTGCCTCATTTATCGTCCGGGTTATTTGGTTCATATTCCTCATAAAGCTCGGACTTTCTCTTTATTGCAGGTTGTATTTTAGATATAATATTTAAGCCAATATTATAGGGTTTGCTTGTTTTCGGATTTTAACGGAATTGAGTATATTGGTAAATGTTCTTTCGAAAATAGCCATATTTTGAACTTCTAACCCCTCATGGATCTCCCTGGAACGGAATTCGGTTTCGGAAAAAACTTGTACGGTTGCTTCTACTTCAAGGGACAACTTCTTAGGTATATTGACATGCAAACAATTTTTGGCAAAGGAAATCCAATCTACAGATTGTGTATACTGATTCTGCTATAAAATCTACCCGTAAAAACGACTCCGCCACAAAATACCGCAAAATAAAATTATGTTAGCAATAGTGACTACAAGTTATGTGAATTTCAGCCAAATCCATCTGGGGTTTTTCAAGTTGATATTTTCCATGCTGTTACTGTACCCCTGTCTGGGGAAGAATCTGCTTTACAGAATGAACTGGAACCTTTTTTTTAAATGATTATAGCAATAATATCCCTGATAATATCTACGATATGTGTTAATTGCAGCTAAATCCGTCTGGGGGTTTTCAAGTTGATATTTTCAACTCTGTTACTGTACCTCTGTCTGGGGAAGAATCTGCTTTACAGAATGAGCTGGAACCTTTTTTTAAATTATTATAGCAATAATGGCTACAAGTTGTGTGAATTTCAGCCAAATCCATCTGACGGTTTCCAAGTTGATATTTTCTCTCTTTTGGCTTTACCCCCATCTGGGGAAAAATCCTGTTTACAGATTCGTTTGGTTCCATACTCAAACTTGGTCCTGAGTGTTAGTGGGACATCATATGTGAAGGAGAACAATATCCGACCGGTTTTTTTTCGCCATGTACCACACCCTCTTTACAATTTACATTTTGTGAAAAATAATACTACTTCGTTAACTTGTAAATTATTTGTCGGGCCAATCATACGTATATTGAAAATATTGAAAGATGTTATGTTTCTTTCTAATTGTCTTCTTACCATGCATTGAAACGGTTTTGTCTCATGGAAATTCGCAAAAAAGAGTTGATTGACTCAATTCAATTTATTAACCACAGCATTACAAGTTTGCTATATAACTTATTAGAGTAGTATTACGAAATTAATTGTTAACTTGAGAGTTTGTAAAGATTTCTCCTCTTGATCATCGTACTAATATTAAGTATTGGCGTGTTCTAGCAACCATGAGTTTGTTTTTCGGATGCTAAGATTTGGTTGGTACGTAAGACTGTTCTTTGATTACTACACCAATAACTTACTTCTATTTTCTCGTAACTATTGTATATGGGTATATTAACAGTAAATAAGTTGTTCTGTGGCTCATCTGTTCACATAAAACCAATTAATGTGGTTACTTTCCTCCCTTTTGCTTTGCGTGTAATAGTTGTCGTTATAGCAGTTATGTTTAACTTTAATGTGTGTATGTATCCTGACGGTGTGCTACTGGTTTTTAGTAATTTCATTCGTTAGAAGAGTAACGATAATTTCCGCTCCAAGAATTTGTGTCTGACTGGTTCCATATGTCCGAGGTGAAAGGGTTAAACCCAAGACCCGCCTAAAAAAACAAAACAAACTATTTCAAGCGTAATTGTAATATTTAATGAAAATTCATTCGATTTGACTAGCAGAAGATCTACGCGTTATCTTTGAGACAAATGAATACAAACCTCAACTTCCCGCTGACTCTGTGCCATTTCCACGCGTTTGCGAAATCCTGTTTCTTGAAAAGTAGTTCCGTTGTTCACTAGGTTTGTTCTTGGTGTCAAATGTGAACGAGAGGAGCCAACGGCTATAGAATCAGTGAATGTTGTTTGAATCGGACTGGCTCCGTAACTGGTAGACCACTTGGAAGCAATAGAAGTATGAGTGCCTGTTACATTGCTCACACTGTCCCAAATGTCCGCCGCTTCCCGTTCTCGAGGCAATTCGGAGTTCACACTTGTGGTGACATTTCCAGAAGAGCGAGCTACTCCCCCTGCTCCTCCTCCCCATTCAGTAAAAACATTTGAATCAGTAGCCGTAGCATTTGGAGATGTTGATAAAGGGACGGATGATCCCGTTGTGTTAGCAGACGACACGGCTACGGAACTGGTCCAAGGTAAAATCCCGTCAATTTTTGTTGCATCCAATGAGTTATTTCTTCCTCGGCCGTAATGTGCCATGGACATTGGTGGATGACCGGCACCTTCCATTCCATAATATGACATTGTCTGTGGAGTTGACCAACTGTCTACAGCTGAACAAGGATAAAAAGAAACATCATTTAAAGATCTAGATGTTGAATGTATGAAACCTGATGAATAAGAAATTAATATTGCAGCACAGCTTGAATTAAAGTAAATCGAAACCCACTTTGCTGACAAGAGGAGACCAGCCAGATATGGACTAGAGTTCAATTTGTTTATAATTTTTAGTAACAAGAACTCAAGGTATTAGAGATGGGAGCGGTTAACCGGTATAGGTTCGGTGCGCGTAGGTTCGTCACTCGTAAGTTTCGTTTTCAAAATGGTTCCAGTTTGGGTACGGTTCTTGATATTTAGGTTCCGATTCGGGTACGATTCTTAAACTTTTCAACTAATATTATATTATGACTTTGAACAACTCTACCGACCAAGGAAATTCAGCAAAATTAATCCATCCATTTTTAGCTTCTGTCAAGGGAAGTTTAGTATGGTTCCTGTTTAAAAAATTCTAAAGACCGGTTCGCTTCAGGCCCGGGTACACGATGAATGGTTCTGGTTCGGTTTATAAATATCTAAATTGCCGGTTCGGTTGCGGTATAAAATAAATGCTTCCGGTTCCTGGAACTCTCGAAATCTCCATCTCTAGAGGGTATGGACTATGGACTGGACTCGGTCTGGACTGATGTATGTACATTTGCAGGTTTGGGCGGACAACTTCGCTTTTATAATGCAGCCTGTGGGTAAGTAGTCTCTCTTCCCCACTCAAAATCGTACGAAGAGTAATTTTGCTCTTTGAAAGTTCCAACGAACAGATAATTATAATCCACACATCCAACCTTTGGACCCCTAATTTTTGTTTATATTTGTAAGAGTTAACCAATAATGATAGTCCGCTTTAAACAAATGAGTAACTCTATACCTAACCAGGACAGCAAAAAATTCGATTTTTGCTTAATTATAGTGAATGTAAAGGGACAAATAGTTTTTAATTTCTTACCGTTAACAAACTTTATTGATGACGAGTATGTTCGTGTTCGAGGAGTTGGATCAGAGCGCATTCGTTGTAAATAGCCTTGCTCGTTGATCTGTTTCTGTCCTGTGATCTGTCCTTGTACATGTTGATGTGATGTCAGCTGGAGATCAAGTGGGCCCGTCGTTGACTGAGCGGAGAAATTTCCTTGTCTTGAAGGATTCTTGATGTTATCATAACCCCCCGAATTTAAATGCCACAAGTTTTGAATAACTTCTGTAGTCAGTTCGCCGTTGTATAAATATGACGGGTCGTTTCCTTCCGGACTCACACTTCCTCCTCCATCATTTTTCAAAGTGGTTCCACTGTCACTGGTAGTTGTTGCAGGGTTTCCACGAGAGCTGTAACTGTGATTTCCAATAATCGAGATAGGAGCGCTGTAGGCGCTAGCTGGTGCGAAACCTCCAATTGAGTTAAAATTCGCATTATCTGTGACCGTCGTTCCTGCAGAAGTTGGGTAGTTCATTTCAGATAATGGTCTGTTGGCAGAGTGATCCGAGTAAGTTCGGTATGAGTTGTCCACCAAAATTCTCTTCCAAATGTCACAGCCGTTGTCAGGAAGGATATCACTTCCATGCCATTTTGTTGTGGAAACAGGAACACCGTTAGAATTCATTGCAGGTGGAGTGTGCTGTCTGGCAGTTGTCATGTGCATGGTATTTCCCATGGTACTCATCGTAGTCATTGCAGGAGTGATTCGATGCATTCCATTGGATGGAGTCAAAGAAATTCCTGCCGTTCCATTGCTTCCAGATCCAGAATTATAACTAATGCTGTTATGATGCATTTGTGAAGGAAGAGACAAATTGTTTTGCTGAGTGATCCTTGGTTGTCCAATGACACCTGGACGACCTCTCACACGGTTCACAGGCTGAGTTGGATGAACCATTGACAAAGATGAGCTGTTCACATACTGCATCGAGGAAATGTTTGAAGGCATATTGTGGCCGTTCGGACTACATGCGTTCCTAATATTAGTGCTTCCGGCATTAGGTATTGTCATTCCAATACAGTCTCCAACCTCGTTTCGCTTCCCCGCTGGTCTCTGGATCACAAAAGCTTCACTTGTCGACGCAACATCCCCCATATCGTCTCCATTCAATGGTCGTTGTGAATCCCAATGCACCACGTCCGGCTTTGGTGATATACTCCCTGTTTTGATATTTTCACATCCAAATTAAAAATTAGCGATAAACAATACAGAACATCTTATTTGAAAGCGTGCGAGTTATAATCTTTTGGTGGTACGTATTAAGTCAATTAACGCAGTGGCAAAACAACTTCGGGTGACGCTGCAGCGCCGGGTGACGGCCGGGTGATTAAATATTGTGGGGCTTGAATTTTATTTTTTTAAAGTTAAATGTTGAGTTTAAAGTTGACCCCTCATCGGGCCTTCGATTTTTGTAAAGGCGCCCTCCGGGGGCGACCAAAATGCAATTTTTCCGGCGATGCGGCCTTCGAAATGTGTAATGAAATTTTCAAATTTTTAGGGGATTGGGCGCCTGTTGGCTGGGAATGAGGGTGCCCTCATAGTGGGGATGGAGCATTGTCCATATCTCAAACTCAAGTTGGCAAAATTCATTCAACGACATGCATGGAAAATCTTCCAAACGGTCTCCGAACGAGGTCTGGGGGTCTCCCAATGAGGTCCGGCGGTCTCCCAACCCGATCGCGGGCCTTCTAATAATCTATTATTTTCTTTATTCTCGCTCTATTATTTTCAAGAGATGCTCGCTCGAGATGGGATATTGCGTACTAATAGTAAGTAATCGACGCTCCTCCCGCATAAAATTAACATTGGAACTCTTACATGAATACGTTAACGTTTCGAAGAATTGGGATATACTGATACATAACAAAATTCCTCAAAAGACCAGTTTGAGACCATCTGTATCTAATACCAAAGTAAGAGCAGTCTCACTTGGGTGTGGCATGTCAGATTCACTAAAGAGGTGTCTGAGCACATGTTTTGGGACCCCGTTCGGAGAATGGGAATGTTTCTAGTATTATATAATCAGACGGCGGATAAGCTTTCCCGCACAGATTTAAACATGCAAATAATCTAAAAAACCATAAAATCATTTATTTGTGAGCTAAAATAATCACCCAAATATGCATAAAACAATAAAATCACCTAAATATGCGCTAATACTCCAAACATACATACATACAGATAGGCTTTCTGAAAACAATATTATGCATCATTGCGATACATAATAAAGTGAACACTGTGAGCACTAAAATGGAAAACAATAATTGAATGATGACCAACCTCTACCAGCATTATTAGTAAACGGTAAATCCTTCTTTTTGGGAGCAGTCTTTTTCTTTGAGTCCTCGTTATATGTTTTGCTCAAAGCCGTTTGATCTACAGAGGTCATTCCCAAAGGTAGTGACGTTTCCTTAACTGCAAAAGAATTTTCCTTAGAATTGTTGTTTGTAGTAGCCGATGACTTTTCCTTCTTACGTTTTCCGATTCCTGTGACAAATATATCAGTTCGAAAGTCTAACACATTCCTCACTATTAAAATACTTAAGTTAAAGTTAGAATTGATCTCTAACCTGCTCCGTTCGTGGCTCCCGAAGGATCTTTCACATTTGCGCCTATTTTTCCGCTAAATTTTCTCTCCTTTTCTGTCGCGGTAATCGACAAATTCATGGTAACATCATCTGGGTTTGAACTTTCAGTTGTCGTTGAGCTCGTTTCCTCTTCAGTCTTTGAGCTTTTATTGAGAATGCCGAACGAAAAGTTGTTTTCATTATTGGATTGGTTGGGAGACTTTTTCTTGCTTAGAGGCTGCTGGAGTTGGTTAGTTACAGTATTGGAAGAACTGACAACATTCCCATAGTTTTTCTTCTTTTTCCCTGTCATAGTTACATTCTCTTTGTCTTTCTTGGACAAGGTAACGCTCACGCTATTATTACTATTAATATTATTACTGCTACAAGCGATGTCGTCTAACCCTTTGGAAATATCTGAGATATTAAGACTAGCTTTGTTTGTTTTCTCAGACGTCTTGGTAGCATTTGAATTGCAATTCACCTCAGTTCCGAGTTTCTTTTTGCGATTTCTCAAACCTACATTATTTCCGCTCTCCTGAGACTGCTGACTTGATGTGGATTGCTTGTTTGTGTTTGAGTTAACTGTGGATGAGACGGTGGGTGGAGACGACGATGTCGACTGTCCCTTAACGCTTCCTCCAACACCACCACTCTGCATTTCTTTTTGGTTACGTTTAAACCGATTGTCTACTTTGTCGTAGACTGCCTTGAGATCCAGTTTAGAAATATTTTCTTTGGCATCACCTTTCGCTCCTTGATCAATACCTGAGTTGTAGGGTATAAACGACACAATTATATAATAGTGAGTATATGTAATGATATCATGATAGTACTATATTTTATTTTCATTTAAATACTATGTAAAATAACAAAACCTCACCCGCACGAGTTTCTGTAGGCACAACACGGACTGTCGCTACAACTGTTGACGATACGACAGAACCGGCCTCAAAATAAGCCATGAGAGCTGCTGCTATGAACCCCAAAATGATGCCAACTATAAGCAAGTATTTGAGTATTGGTTCCCAACTTGGTCGACTAATTATTGCTGAGCAGATGCCCAACATACCACTTGGCACCATTGCAACCAACGAATAGTTGAAAAGCTGCAAAGTAATATAATGAACATTATGAAGTATGTAATAGCCACTAATGAGCTTACTTTTAAGAAAATTGTTGTATTAAAAATACAACAAAAATGCATAGGTTATTAGATACAAATTAAAGACTTCTTTGAAAGTCTGTTACTGTCTCAAACAAGACAAAACTAAATTGTTGCCGTTAGACCGAAATCTGTTTTTAATTACAATTTTTGTTCAAATTCACATATAATGTACACTTTTATATCCATCCTCAACTAAACTTGTTTAGTATCCAGCATATGGAAAATGAAATGAAAACTGGATAACTATATTAAGTAGTAGGATGTGTTTGTAAACAACTTACACCGCCAGTTGAGTCAGTCAAACGAAGAGATCGAACTATTTTTGCCATAGTAAAATCCGGCGTGAAAGCGATATCGATGGAATGAGTTTGATTTGGCTGAAGTGTAAAAGGGTGGCAATTTAATATACGAAATCCGTAGCCTTCACAAGCGTCCCCTTTAGAAAGCGAACTTGTCATAGTTGTTGGCCAAAATGAGGTTTGAGGTGGAAAAACTTCCATAATCTCAATATCCAACGGAATTTCACCCACATTTCTTGCCAGAAAAGAGCGTCGCACAGTCAGCTGGGGTTGAACGTATTTATTCGTCGGCTCGGCTGTAATCGTTAAAAGAAGCGTAGTTATTTCATTTGTCAATTTTCAATTAATTGTAATTAATAATTGAGTACCCGGCATATCATGATCGTTTGACCTTGTTTGTGAAGGAATGAACTTAAGTATTTTATGAGCAATGATATTGGGTTATTAAAAGAAAAAGAAAATCCATGATATCGTAGAAACGTTTCAAGTGAAGCATACATTGACAAGCCTGCAACAATTTTTCCGTAAGTTGAAATAGAAGCGACGATCCTGGCGTTCCGTTCCCAACTGTCATAAGTCCCGTTCCCGCTCGGCCTTTTATCCATAGAGGCTCTACACCAGTCAGATTATTCCTACGCATAAAATGAGTTATAAATATAATAATTATAGTGTTGCATTATTATTTATGTAAAAAAATACAACATACCATTTCTTAGGATATTTGATGAGAAAAATTGTTGCAAGAAAGTTAATTATTTATTTACCGTAAAAGAATTACAGTGCTGACGACGTCTTTAGAGAGTGGTTTAAACTTTGTTCGAAGAAGAAATTTGGCACCAGGTGGAAGAAAAAAAGAGACCCCTGGCGAGTCTGTAACGCATAATATGTCTTGAACAAGTTGCTTTTGCACTTGAGCGAATATCACACTGCTGTTTGAGTGACTAGACGATGAAGACACTCCATCCAAGAAGAACACTGTCGTTAATACGTCAAAATTAATAAAGTTTGTCTAGTCAAAATATACATAATACAAACAATACCTGGAACCATTTTTCACCTTGAAAAGTCATTATTAAAAACCAGGAATCTATTAGGCGATTGTATCTTTTTTATTACAATATCTCTGAACATTTTAATATATTATAACCAGAAGGGATGGGCAAAATACAGCTACAAATTACAAAATACATTTATAGCTCAAAATATACAAGTACATTATTAAATTATTATATGATCATATATATTATGTGTTTTCTTTCCGCAAAATATAAATGTATTTAAAATACATTTTGAGTCACCCGAGAACGCAAACTACATATTTATTTTAACTACATTTTAAAATACAAACTACTCATTTCTCAATGTAAGCCTTTAATTAAAGGCATAATGTTTTCAGTTTTATATTTATAATTGTCACACATCACTATAAATGTGGCTTAATGTGTCACAGGTGGCTCCAAATATGCCTCATGGTGTCACGCATCATCCAAACAGTTTAATAATAAAACAGCAGACTGAGCAGAACCTGTTAGTTAAGTTTAGATGGTCTGGCTAGAATAATTACTCAAATCTCTCTTCCGCTCTATAATAATAATTTCTACAACCGGGGGTCCATCGAATACAGTATTGCAGCTTCTCTGCACAAGAGAACGACAGGTTAATGAATTAAATATGAGGCTTATTTCACTACACTTTGAAGCAGAAAGTTAAAGCAAGCTAAACCGCCCACAAAGCGAGATACTCTACTTGAGGTTGAAGTAAAGCAGTGGTGGCCTATCCCAAGTGGGATAGGTGGGATAGTGGGATGGTGGGATGTGGGATAGGTGGGATAGTGGGATGGTGGGATGTGGGATAGTGGGATAGTGGGATGTGGGATAAAGTGGGATAAAGTGGGATAATGTGGGATAAAGTGGGATAATGTGGGATGAAGTGGGATAATGTGGGATAAAGTTGCAAATTCAAAGATTAGACTATAGGAAACCGGACTAGGTCCTACTTCACCCG
>JAQFYB010004658.1:0-15739 GCA_034694085.1 Pogonognathellus longicornis
CTCACATTTCCTAAAATCGAGCCTGGATTTCCTAGAATTTCTCACATTTCCTAAAATCGAGCCTGGATTTCCTAGAAATTCTCACATTTCCTAGTGGGGGCGGGGGTCTTTCCTAGTGGAGGGTCTCGGCCAGATTTCCTAGGGACCTAGGGTCCCGAGGTCAAGAAAAAATTGCATCGCTGGAATAATACCATGCGTTTACAAAAACAACACATCCATACATTGAAGGAAATTGAAACTCATTATTGTAGGGTTAAATCATATTCATAATACTTGACTTTCACAGAGCAAACGCAGCTTTACTATATAATTGTAACTCCCATACAAATCACAACCCTATTGTTGCCCTTACTTTAAATCTTACTTAACTTGAAATCTTGTTATTTGAATTAAACTTTAACCTGTGCAATAAATACAATACTTTAAACTGACTGAATTACCATATTATACTTTTTATAAAAGTGTGGTAATATGAAGCTTAACGATAAAAGCAATTTTGTATGAAAAATTAAGTGAAAATATTTTATTGTCAAACCTTGATGGAGGTATTTACCTCAGTCATAATTTTTATAACATTTTGACAATTATGTCAATTGCCATCGCATGCTACGTAACAAATAGTGTCATACCGACTAAATGTCGTTGTCATTGAGACTAAAATGTCGTTGTCATTGAGACTAAATGTCGGTGTCGTTGTACTATTTAGCTTTATGAAACAGCAATTTGTCAATATGTCACGTTATTATGACAACAATCATTGTCATTGTCGTTATATTAGATAAGGCACAGATGTCGCGACTCGAAAGTACATAACCTGCTGCCTGTAATTTACTTTTTGTTTGGGCTTGCAAAGCACAATGTTCGTTAAATATTAGCCATCCGAGGCGGCAAAGGTTGTTCTATATTACGTGTTTATTTGGTGCATTATTTTTCGTTTAACGTAATTTTGCAAAGTTTCAGCATTATGTATATAATACGGTGCTTAAACGCAACTGTGTTACTCGGGGGATTTCCATATGACACTTTGACCGTTTCTAGAGGCCTAACCAAAGACCCAGGGAATTTGGGCCCTATAACTCATCCTAATTTCTTGAATCATGAAATATAAGTATAACGCATACAAATTGAAGAACATTGTGCAGAAATTCATTCTGTCACTTATATCGTGCGTTGTCTTTTACCTTAGCAACTTGGAGCCAGGTCTTGAAATCTCTGGGGTCATCCATTTTGATGTACATGGCGTAGATTTCCATTTCCTCCTGTCAAAAGCACAGAATAGAAACGAGTGAAATTTTGCCAAGTTTAGTTTGAATGCTCTTGGACGACACACGCCACACACAAATTGACAGAGAAAGGGCAGCGGAGACCGCTTGGAACAGTCAGCCAAACGCAGCTTCCATCAACTGCCTCCACCAGTGGCGCATTTGGGGGGGGGGGCTTAGGGGCTGAAGCCTCCCTCCCCACAAATTATTTGACTTTACACTAGATAAAATCAGGTTTCTCTTCAAAATCCTAAAAAAGGTTTTTGCCTTAAAACTGCAAAAAATCTCAAAAACTTTCGCGCTACACGCTATTTTGTTGGAATTTCCATTGATTCTGACCTAAATTTGGCCATTTACTAAAAAAATTCGAGCTAAGCGAGATTATGTTTCAATTTCCTTTGATTTTGACCTAGATTTGCGCAAATTTCGGCCAAATTTGCTAAATTTTTTCGCACTACGAGTGAATTTGATGCATTTCACAATGCATTTGGCACCAAATTTGCTAATTTTTTTCGAGAAAAATTAGCAAATTTGGTGCCAAATGCTTACTCAAGCTCCTTCCAAATGTATGACCTGAATACACCCCTGGCCTCCATTCCAATCATTCAGACATGTTATGTGAAATCAAATAAATGGAGTTGAGGACACAAAGTCGTGAAGCCTCTCTGTGTGTGTTGTGTGTACGTTCGAGCTGCAAGTGAAAGCTACCTTTGACTCTGGAACGAAATTGGATTCACATGGGGATTTGCTATGGTCCAGCACCGTTGCCTCCTTCAGACGCTTCCGCAACAACTTTTCATAGTTCTCCAGTTTCATGCTGAGGGGATAGGTGATTGACGAGAGAAACATGAGGCAGTGTCACATTTCCAATATCATATCAAAACAACCAAGTCCAACGCACGCACCCACACCCAAAAAATCAAACAAATGCATTTATATCTCAGCAAATTCCCACAACCGCACTGCTCCAAACACCACTTCTTTCTTTCTCCTAACAATAAACATTTGATTCAACTCGTTCAGATTCCACGTGGTGTTCATTATCCTTCTCGCTCTTTCAAAATACTCTCTTTACATTTCTCAACTGCTGTATTCGGTCATTTTTATTAGGTACCTTGTAAAGTCCACGCCAATAGCAGTCACCGTTGAACTCACTATTGACGTGAACTTTGACTCAAATTATGTAAATCCATTTAAAAATAGAAAAAGTTGACCTAATAGCGTTGTATGCAAAAGCATGAATCATAACAAAGGATTTCATTTAAGCCCCAATGTCAAAAGTCACTACTGTCTTATATATTATGGGGCTGTTCAAAAATGCTCCCGGTTAAAGCCTGTTAACGGGTTAAAATTTGTTAAAAAGTTATAAACGACTAATAAAGGCACGAAAGACAAATCTCCTAATCCAATACACGAGAGTGTGATTTACACTTGGGTTAAGATTTTAACTCGCCTGGACCCTAGTGTAAGTTGAGTTAAACGCAGTGAAGCTGGTTTTTATCAGAAATCACCAAGCAGCATTCCTGGATCGTTCAAATGAAAAATAAATGCATAACTAGCAGAAAAACAGATTTTACCTCGGCGCATATGAAGAGCCCCTATGTTTTTCTTCACCTAATTAATGATCTAAATTTTAATCTCTTTCCTATTCTCAAACACATAAAAATTGCAATTTTCTTCCCGAAAAAGTGTTGCTGATTAGAGGTTGCAAACACTAATCCGTCGTTG
The DNA here is from genome assembly GCA_034694085.1 of Pogonognathellus longicornis. Lineage (NCBI taxonomy): Eukaryota > Metazoa > Arthropoda > Collembola > Entomobryomorpha > Tomoceridae > Pogonognathellus > Pogonognathellus longicornis. The sequence goes on from JAQFYB010004658.1 coordinate 2,991, forward strand.
TTATCGATTGGTATAGAAGAAGGATTGAAATCAATCCAATTTAATCAGTATCCCACTGGTGTCCCTCAGAGTGCTATCTCTACTTTGTCGCTTTCGGTGCTAACTCCGAGTCCGACTTGGTGATACTCCAAGAAAGCTATTTTGCTTAGTATGGCGTTCCTGCTTGCTTGAGTGTAAGTCTAGCTTATTGCTTTTAGTAAAATTCCATTTCATTTAGCTCAAACTAGAGGTGGGAACGGGACGGTTTTTTGAAACCCGGTCCGAACCCGGCCCGAACCCAAAATAAAATTTAAAAAATGAAGCCCGGTCCGGTCCGAACCCGATATATCCCAAGCCCGGTCCGAACCCGGTCCGAACTCAAATGCTATAGTTACTCATTATAATAGTATAAGTAGTGACAAAACTATATCTGAGATGGTTTAAACAAAGCATGAATCAGAATGGGAAAATTAAATGCTAATGATTATCATCAGATGGATCTTTACAATTTTTTGCTTCCATAATTTAAAGCGCGGTCCGAACCCGGTCCGGTCCGTTTCAATATATGAAATTCGCAGCCCAAAGCCCGTCAAGTACGGGTTCGGACCGGGCCGGCCCGGTCCGTTCCCACCTCTAGTTCAAACCTATTCTCTAGCTTTATCTGAGAGATATTTACCATCATTTTCAAACTTGTAAAGATTCACTTTGCTTTAATTAATAAATATTATTTCGTTATTTTGAGAATAATTTCAAAAGCCTCTCCCAAAATTATTGCATGCGCCAATAATACCTGGGTATATGAATGTCTGTAGCATTATACAATTCATGAGGTCTCTAGTTGATGTGGATCTATGCTCATATCAAAAACTCTAACCTTATAACCTATATACAAATATTTTTAAAACCACACTAAGAAAATTGCAGATGTTAGAAAATTGTATAAAAGTATAACGGTGAAATGATGGTGTGTGCGTAGGTTGAGTTGAAGAATGTTTTTGTGAAAAAAAAGATGTTTGTTTAGAATAGTGTGTGTAGAGAAGAAAGGACTGAAGTACCTTTCAACGTCTGAAAGACGCACACTTGGCGAAGTGTTGAACGATCTCTTTTTGAAATAGACGTCTTGGAAGTAGGAGTTCATATTGAGGCCGGAAGCCCCGAAATGATATGTTCTCGACACATCAGGAATGATACATTCTCTTCCCTTGCGAATGTCTGGCAGTCTCATCCACATGTCCCAATCCCACATCTGCAAATCAAAAATTAATCATCACTTCATTCAACCAACTTCAGCAATGCCGTAACATACAGCAGTATGCACTGCAAAGGAATCCCTGTCTCTTCAAGCTCCCTATAGCCGGTAACATGGGGAATCGGTAAAGCAAAACAGGTCAAAGTAGCGAAAAAGGTCAAGGACATAATTAATGGAGATTATTTATATATTAATGTTTCCTTAGTTTCTTTGCCTATTTAAAATCCATTCATTTCATTTATTTCTTTGAATCATGCAGCCTTATTAGTCCGTAATTTTTACTCTTATTGCGCTGAATTTTGTCCTCTGACCTTTTTTGGCACATGTCTCTGACCGTTTTTGCTTTGACCGATTTACCATGGAACCCTATAGCTAAATCCTCCAATGGAGGACTTCCATCCAGACACTCAACACACACGGAACACTCACATTGCACAAAATACATTTAACAGGCAATATTACTATATTATGCATTTTCCATCCACTCCTCCTTTTTCACCATAACAACACGCTCCACACTTAGCTCATGCATTTCAACTCTCGCATGCATACACGCCCATACTGTTACAACATTTCCAAACAACAAGAGAAAATGCCCAGAAAGGCCAAAGAAGGCTGCTAAAATTTGACATTTGTAATTTTACGACGGAATCCTTAAACCCAGTTGGAGGATTTGCTGCGCCTCGTCTGAAACTGCAGAGAAAATAAACGTGTGCAATTCTGAATAGCCCCGCAGTTACAAACCCAGCTCCTGTTTTTTATGAATAAGCAGTGATAGGTCGATGGGCGGCATAAATAATCAGACCAGAGACTAATACTGTCCTTGTGAACTCTTCAACTCAAAGCAAACAGTATGAAAAGTTGAGTATCCAATTAAAAACGACGAACTATAGGTACAATATACCTTACAAAAATATTGCAATTGGTGTACTGCTTATTGGAACTCAGTTTTGGTTTTTAGCATGGAACTGCATGTAAAAATTACACCTACTGCTTATATGCATGTCTAATAAACCGTGTTATAATGTCACCTGTACTCATTTACACTAAGCGGGTTGGTGTTGTATACTTTGTGTATATGGAGGTTGGTATTGTAGCCGGTTTGGTGATGTCGCTGGGTTGGTAGGCCTCGATTACCACTGACCATCTAACATGAATTTAACGATTTTATTCTATTGCGTATAAAGGAGAGTTCAAAGCACATCCGATTGTGGAGCAAGAGCATAATATGAAGATTCGTTTGATGCTTGTCATTTGTGGAAGTGGTGCTTTGAGTCAAGTCTCGTTGGAGAACGTTTGTTATTGGAGTGGACAGAACAAGTTTGTATTTTGACAGAAAATAGAAGGACGTGCGTGGTGTGTGGAGTGAAAAAACAGAATGAAAACTGTGAAGACGACTCTTGTAGATTTTCTTTGGAGATTTAAAACGGAGTTGTGAAGGTGCATGTTGGGATGGCCGGTGTTGACTGTGGCGTTGAAGCTTTAAGATTCCCGTATTGCTTCTCTTGGCAACAAGTCGTTCAAGAAGAAGAGAAGACTTCCGCTTCACTCACAATTCAAAATTTACACAGAGAAGGCGCCAAGGACGAACAGACAAGTGGAGAGCTCAACTCGCCGAGCAGCCGCAGCCGTCGCTCTCCCAACACCAGTAGTCTGTCTGCAAAGAGTGTATCTCAGTCCACTCCACTCAAACACCGCGTCTTCCAATGAAAGAAACACAACAAATAAAACCTTGCTTGGTGTCATATGCTGTCATGAAAATCCTATGTATATTACTTCTTAATTAAATAATTAAATTAAATAGCATTTTAAACGGAAATCTGCCCATAGCGACACCTAATGCACTGCTAGTCGGCTGTCTCCCATTCTCTATTGTCTCTATCCAAATTTCACCACAAACTCTTGGTTTGGCATGGAATAGCCTTTTAAAGTACTGCGATTTTAAGAATCATAAGCTTGTGTTTTCGCTTTACTTGAATTTGTCGCATTGATCGACTCTATACTCTTGCACTGTTTCTTATGAAAATGTTCCGTAAGAAAACTTAAGCTGCGAAAATGTTTTTGATAAATATGAGGGAGGGAAGTTTTTGATAAAAACCAAGAAGAAAGCACAAGGCACAAACTGCTTGTTGTATGTGTGACAGTTTTTGATGAGGATGACATCAATTATACACAAAAGTGTGTCAAGTCAAAGTATGTGACGAATGTGCCTGTACTGTACTAAATGGAATGACCCGGAATGAGAATGAGTAGCTTATAATGTATTAAAGTTCGCCTATCGCGTCGCCTGCATGTATATTCATATGAGCGTTAATACATTTAATGAATTATTTCCAAATTTTTTATACAACTACCCCCTGGGTAACCTTTTCTAAGATACTGATCAGTTCTGTCACGCTAGCGCAGCTACCGGGCAGTTTGGTCGCTGTCGCGCCGCTACAGGGCAATTTGGTCGTTGTAGTAGCTCTTCTACATGTCAGTTTTTGGTCATTGTAGCGCCGCTATAGGGCAGTTTGGTCATTGTAGTCCTGATACAGAGCATTTTGGTCATTGTAGCGCCGCTACAGGGCAGGGCAGCATGAGGCATGCCCGGAACGGGCAGGCCGAAAAATCCTGCTACAGGGCAGCAAAACATTTTCTGTATGCCTGGCTGCGACAAAAGTATTGAACTTTCGTCGCAAGTTTGCGTTTCTGTAAATGCAATCATTCAAAAACAGCAGCAAAGGCCTCCTCTAGAAATGATGGAAAACACCAATTTTAAATTTCGCGGAATATTATTATTCCAATCCTTGATTTGATTGGATGGAATCCAAGTTTGATTTGTTAGCATTATGCCACTTACTCACTCATTGGCTGATGAAGGGCAATGATGGCAATTACTCATTGGGCGAAGCAGCTTTAGACAGTTTAGAGTTGAGAGAATTGGCCTAAAACTCATACAGGGATCTAAGCTGTTGTATGTATTAGGCTATGAACTATCTACACACACCGAAGAATTACAACGTAGAGCGTGAGTATATAAAAGTCTTCACTAAAAAAGTAAAGGATGTCGTCGTCGCATTGCATCCCTTTCAACTCCGAACTTTTCCCTGAGTCTAAAAACCCCCTAAGGCTTCCCTGCACGGAGCCATTGAATGTATGTTGGTTCGTAGTCCACGCTGGATAATATCAAGAAGAATTGTGTTATCATTGTGATGAAGTGCACAATAGTACTCTGGTTCTTAGGCTATGCAGTTGCTATGTGTGATAAAACTTATTAATCTCCATATACTTTCTCTTCCTGCTCGCACAGCAAAACAAATCTCATTCTCTGGAGGAGTGTGAGAGTTGAGAGAGAAAGGAAAGAAAATTCACATTAAATTCCTTTGCACGTTTTCGGAGGAAAGGGAGTTTGAATAGACACTTGAAAAACTGAGAGAGATCCGAATTCAATCCAAAGGACGAGGAATAAATACAAACAGAAGGACAATACTGAACAACAATTACTTTGAAGCATCTGGTGAAAAAGAGCCGACGTTGCGTTAAGTTGGAGCTCAGATTATCCTGAACCCCAACTTTGTTTGCCGACCATACATTTATTTTATGAACAGAAATTAACACAGTACATCTGCAGCCTTCTGTTTCCATACAGTCATTTCATGACAAACAAACGACGCTTTTTCTACTCTTGATTTGTATAATGGTATTTTGTGCAAAACTGAAAGCGTCTGGTTTACTGCATCGATTTGAGGATTGACATTGAGTTACAAATGAGACCAGATAAGGCCAATTGGCTTGTTTGATGAAAGAGCAATAAAGAAGTGAAGGAACATTGTAAGATCAGGTCACACGATTAAGTGACAGAATTGACAGAGTCAATTTTCTGTAGCGTCTCTCATTTTTGAGGCTATAATAATATGTTCTACACAGGTTAAGCCGGGAATTATTATTCGGGCAAAATATGTTTTGTTAGAAATGGGCAAACCTTTTCTGGGGTGGGCCATTTGCTCTCCAACTCATTCTTGTAGAGAGATTTTTTAAGAATCCATCCGAGACCCGGCATGGTTTCCACTCGATACAGAAGTGTGGGGTCACCACTCGTGTGTTCGTATCCCTGGTCATTCCAGGCTGAAATGCAGTACAGCGTTGGATCTTCGTCCAAAAGTCTTACAGTTTGACTAAAATAGCTGAAAACCCAAAAATTCTTTTCAATTCAAAGTAGCAATAAAATATTCCAACTGTTGAATTGCACCTCTGCATCGCTCTAATTAATAATTAACCCGCTCATTTTGCTCATATGCCATTTTTATTTTGTTTTTATGTAGGTGCAAAGTTTGGTGCAAAGTGTATTGACATACGTGAAGAAATCTGGAGAGACGTCCAAATCTTCTTCCACTATTATGGCGTATTTGGCATTGGGGAATAAATTAAAAGTAGCCGTCAAAGAGGCTTTGTAATGTTGAGAGATTCGGGCATTTTTTAAACCAAGTGGAGTGTGCTGAATTCCTTGCAGTCCAAAAAGACGAGCCACTGCCATCGGCTCTTCATAGTAGCCATCAATTAGAACAGTCACCATCGATGGATTTGCACCTTCCGCCGACAACAAAGAACGCAACATCCTGCAACATGACACTTGCAATTACACGTCTTCCTTATTATTTATACAACACAAACACATTCACTATACATTCAGGCCTTAAGTACAACTGCAAAATCCAGTCAATACTGTAACAAGTCACAATCAGCTCAAGCTATTCGTAATTGTAATGTACAGAGGCACGTGTGACTAGTTTTTTTACTCTTGTTCTTTTCAAAATTACAAACGATGACAAAATCTCAGCGCTCAAAGACACGGTGATGGCGCAGGAGTAAAAATTATTTGCCCCCAAAGTTTTGAAGTCGTCATCATCGCCGTCAGTCTCATCTTCATTGAAGAATGAGTGTCAAAGTTTCTCATAGTTTTGAATTCTCTTTGTTCGTTAATCATCGTTTTCAGTTTTAATTTCCAGTTGCTCTAAATAAATTGCAAGTGGAGAAAACCTTGTCACATTACTCAACGAACTGTTGACGGTTAGACAGAACTAAATTTGGACTAGAATAAATATTTAGATTTGTAATAGTGAATAGTTGATTGTCTAAGAAAAAACATGTTTATTAGATTTGATTTCGCACATTAATCAAGGCACAGATTTGGTAATGAAGCTGTAAGCTGTTGTGGTTGTTGATGCCTGAAATGACACTAATCTAATAAAAATTATTTTTGTCATGACTATTTACGCAATTTGTTATTATTTTTTATATATTTTTCTTAACCAAAAAATTAGTTCTATAAGGAGCTCTGGTTCTATTTTGCTATCGGTCGAGTAATGTGACATGATTTGCTATGCTTCATGGAAAATTCCCTGCAACACTGCAACCTGGTTGCATGGGGAAATGAGAAAAATTTTGGCGCGCCCCCGCAGGGGGTGGGGCAAAATTTGGGGAAATGGAAATGCGTTGCAAGGGAAATATTGAGAATTCCATCCCTGAGTCTTAGCTTTACAACTTTTATAAAGTGAAAAATATTCTATTTAGCTTTTAAAAATGAATAGCAAAAAATTGCAAACGGATGATGGACTACAATTGGCATAATGGCGGCAAAGCCACAGCAAACATGAGGCTAAATGTAAGTATCTGCAGAAAGTAGAATTTATGTCTTCTAAAGAACTTAAGAATTTATCTGCTCTCTGTCGGCCCAAGAACGGCACAAGCCCCGCCCAAGCAGGGTGCAGTCAGTAAAGTGTCAGGTGACGGGACATTTAGTTGACACCTATCATCTTGCCGATGCATGCAAGATGGCCAAATTTGCAGTTGGTAAAATCAGAGAATTGTAAAGGTATCCAGACACATAGTGGGTCATGGTGCACTTGATTTTAGGAATTTACGGTAGGCCTGGATGATTGAATGTGTTATTTGCAGTGATAAAGACAATAATGAGTATGGGGATGTGGTGTGAGGTGGGAATGTAGGAATAAAAGATGAACATGGGAATATCTAAAGGCTATGAAGTCGTGTGTTGGGAGCACTGCTCAAATTCCTTACCTGAATAAGTAGTGAGGTCGATTGCTTGCAATAACAGCTACCGGCACGTCAAATGTGGAATAATTTAAGAGCTGCAAAGAAAGCCAAGAAATGAGAATTCCCATTTAATCAAAATCATACATCCAAAGACATCATTCAGCGTAAAATAAGAGCAGGCAGCGCCTTCCTCACCAAATGCCACACCACACACATTTCCTATCACTAATGCCGTCTCACTTCACATTTGCGTACTCACCAAATTTCTACCTTCTCATTTTATTTTCCTTTCCCCCTTTTCAGAGTCAGTTACAAGAAAAGTATCGATTCCTTCCACCCCTCTCTTTCCCACAGAAGTGCAAATAATAATCACAGCTCAAAATTGAAATTAATTAACTTTTTGATACACAAGGAATGCTTTATACAAATAATCATCCATCGTGTGTCTCCATTTTCTTTACAACGGATATTAACATCAGAGAAATGGTAAGAACTAAGAAAGTAACACGATGCACTTTTAATTATCTTTCTTTTCTTACTTTCCTTTTGGATTGACAGTCCAACTTTTCTCATGCAAAGCTAATTCTCCAAATATGTCAGCAAAATAACTCATAACTGTTTCATATAGAAGATTGGCGTTGGCAGAGACGAAAATAAGAGACGACAAAATTTTGCTTAACCTTGGGATCCTTGGGATGCAAACTTTTTGTCTGATCATACACGGAACAAATTAATTTATTGCGGGATTTACAGCTTACAAACAAAACTAAGTGCCGTAACGATTGGAATAGTGGGTGAGAAACGTCTTTACGGCAGGAATGACTAGATGCCCAAATAGTGATTCTGTCATCGCAAGTCAAGGTGAATCGCAAGTCTCAAATATGATTGCGATTTTGTGGCACAAAAATCTGAACAGAAAGTTTCGCAATACCCGAAAATTTGATTAATTTTAACGATGATATTGTCCTCTATTGGTTCATAATTTTTTTCGCGATACGCGAGAGCATCGACAAATTTTATAAATCATTTTAGAATTTTACCCTCCTCAAATCGATTTTTCTGAATAGACTAATTGACCATGGATGCAGAATTGGCTTTCTGGGGGCTTAAGGTTCGTGTGGAGGAAGGAGTTAGAAAAAATCTTAGTATAAAGTATTTAGCTACATAATGCACTGCCAATAACATACAAAATGATTGGCTAATGATAGTGGAGCACTTAGTGGCGCCAAATTTGCTTATAGAAGGAAAAGAACAAAGTAAATGGCTCTCACAAAGCACAAAGTTACTGAGTTATCCGACGAGTAGATCAATTGAGTATTGCATTTACCAGTAGTTTGTTGACATTTCGGCTACCTTCACATTTTCACATACGTTTCGGGTATTCTAAGTAGACAGACTATTGCTTTTTCATACAATTATTCGTTTTTTTACAAAATCGAATATCTTCTAGACGAAAACTTGTTAAGAAAAGAAAATGCTTGGATTTATGAAGTTAATGTTGCTCTACAATAATGTACTTTCAAGTTTTTAAAAAAAGTTAAAATATAGAAGCTTCTGGATTTTAAAATTTTCAAAATCCTAAGGCTTCTTTAACTTTTTTTAAAACTTGAAAGTACATTATTGTAGGGCATTGACTTCACAGATGCAGGCAATTTCTTTTCTTAACAAATTTCCGGCTAAAATATATTTGATTTGTTATTGCTTTTCTGGCAAAATTAACGGTCATCTCCAATGTCTCCTTAAAGGGATTCAAATCACTGATTTGAGGCCTTAGATGTCAATGGATTTTCCGGCTTTTGAACGTAGTGGTGCTTCGGTACTTTGCCACCCATTGTTCCTCGCGGCATGCCAGGCTTGTTACGGCACTGTAAAGACTGTTGGCGTCATTAAGGAAAAACTAATTTAGTGAATTGACGGGAGCATAAAATGAGGTGGTATAATTTGGTGGTCTGATTATTTCGGTTGTACATTGTGCAATGTGTGCAACTCAGGAGTTTTTGCTTTGATACGAAAGTATGAACTACAAAAACTACTTGAGATGAGTTTGTGTGAGGAATGATACAAAGAAGGTTGAGACATTTGTTGTGTGGAACTTACAGCGGACGGTATTTTTTGGAAAACAAGTGGGGATGGATCTTTGCAGCTGCAAACGCTGCCATAGCCCTCGATGTGGTTGCAAAAGGCTTTACGGCGCTCGTTCTCCTCCGATGAGTCCCAGGTGCACTGACTCTCTGCAATCAATTCAACACTCATTCAACATTCCCAAACATAACTTCATTCCAAACAAATTGACCAAGTCCAGTAAAGATACACCATTGCCTTGCAAGTACTTACTGAAGTATTTATACGTGTGACTACTTTAAGTTAATTTACATTCAGACATACAAAATACAGGTATGTATAGTATGCTAATATGCACCTAGTACACTATATCTACTAATATTACTCATTAAGGGTCGCCTATGACTGTCATCTTTAATAAGGACATAATAATATATTTTTTACAAATTAAATTATTTCGCTTTGAATTAAAAATCAAATCAAAATTAACTCTTCACACTTCGGAAGCTAAATACTTGGTCTTTCATAATGTACTTTCAGTTTTTGAAAAAAAATTAAAATGTAGTGTTGCAACGCGGGAAGAAATTTGTACGAGAGGAGGTTCTGCTTAGGTGGACGAACCATCAACATTGTAGATTTATGGATTTTGTAGATTTATGGATTTTGTAGATTTATGGATTTTGTAGATTTATAGATTTTGTAAATTTATGGATTTTGTAGATTTATGGATTTTGCAGATTTGTGGATTTATGGAATTGCTAGTAGAACTTTGTTGTGATTCAGTGACACCTAAATATACTACCTTAATATTGTGAATTTAATTGTAGAGAATATTGTTGATTAATTTGAAAGTGGATTATACTAGTGAAGTATAGACTAGAGTGCTATAACTGACACGTTGTCGCACGTTAAAGCGGCTGGTCCTTCGTGAAGTGAATTTAGCAAGACATTTTTTAGTGATCACTTGTGAGCTATCCAAGAGGATCGTATCGTTATTGCGTGTCATGAGAGCGTGCCCATACAAATATGTAGAAATGCGACTCATTAAGATAGAAAAAATATAAAAAATGAGTCGCATTTCCACAGTTTGAATTTTTTCAAAAAACTGAAAGTATATTATGAAAGACCCAGTATTTAGCTTCCAAAGTGTGAAAAGTTAATTTTGATTTTATTTTTAATTCGAAGAGAAATAATTTAATTTGTAAAAAATATATTATTATGTCCATATTTAATATGGGGGTCATAGACGGCTTTTAATATTTACAGCGAGTCGACAACTTTTCACCGTGTACGGATAATATACCAAATATACAGATGAAGGGCAACAGCATATTCGCATAGCCCATGCCAACAACAATGTACATATCTCTAAATAAAACAATGGCCCGTTGTACGAACGCCCGTACGAGAATTATGTGCAGTTTATTTTGGTAGGCCTCTCTATCCAACTTTGTCTGTCTAGAAGTTCTCTTGCAATGTCAAACATGCGCTCATGTCAGGCTTCAATATCTTCTTACGATAGGATTAATTTTTTTCCTGTCTTATTTATTTTATTTGATGATGCTCCTCTCTTTGTAAGCCCTAACGCATCATTCCTTAACAAAGGAAGGAATCAACCATGAACCTACAAAACTTTCTAATATTTCTCCTCGTTCAGAAATATTATATTAATGTTTTCATGAATACTGATACATGTTATAAAGTATGCACAACACATCATTTTCATTTTCAGAATTAGTTTTTTAACATGGTTACATTAGCCATTTCCCCGAAAACAAAACAGTCATTGTTTTGTTATTAGTGAATAGGGACTACAATTTCAGATTTTATTCTGTTTGACAAAGAGTTGGGATTTGCACTGCAGCTGCTAAAAATATCTAAGAGACATGCAAGAAATAAAATGATGGCATAGAAAATGTTGGTGGCATATTGGACGCATTTGTAGGGAGTCTTACAAATACAGACGAGTATGATCATGAGAAAGATTTAAATTAATCATGGCCAACAATGTTTCTGTACTGTGTTAACGTTGCTGTGAATCGTTTGGGACTCTTTAAATAAATAATTGCACAACGATGAAAAGACATGTTGTTTTGTGCTTATTTCTGCTTCTGTTAACAGAAAAAAGAATAAGGATGCCACTGCGTCAGAATGGAACTTCCATTTAAAGGAATGTTAAGTGTGAACCAATGGACTTTGCCTAAATTCTAAGCACAAAACTCATGCAAATCCTAATCTGCATGCAAAGAATGCAAAATACACAGGAAATCTCCTTTTTATGTGTAGAGTAAATAGCCGAACTGCGTTCTAGCAGAGGTTCTGACTCTGTATGTGATTTAATGCCAAGATAATTCCTTAACTCTTTCGCTACACACTTTTAAGGAATGGAACTAGAAGTTCCCATTCACGTCGTCGTCGTCACCTTATACACTGTCATTCCTTTCTGCGCATTCTTAGTCTTATGATTATTATTTGTTGAGCAAATGCAAATGAATTCATATAGCAACGATATAGTTCTACAGACACTATCTATATACTCGGATGCACACGCCTACTCTAAAGGCTTCTCTGATTCAGGTTGTTTGTGTGATGTGAACAGACAGAGCTGTTGGGAAATGAAAGGAAAAAATAATAGATGATGATGAGAATGGAGCGATAATTAAAACGGACACAAGATGCATCCAGAGAGCGCTTTAATTCTGAATTCCAGCTTGGAGTGATGGAGCGTAAATAAAAGTAACAAGGAAGCCGTGAAAAATTTCATTGGCCTGAATAGTTCTGGACGAGGGAGTGTAGTGGGAGATTTGAGAAAGACGTTACCCTTCAAGGACACGAGTGGCACTTGGATTTTGAGAGAGACGGGGGCACCCCAGCTGTGGAATTCGGTGCTTTTGCTGCACTCCTCCGCAAGGGCTTTCCAGGGCAGCTTGAAGGTTGAAGAATCCCCTTTCTTGGTCACCATGGCCCACATGTCACGCCAACCCAAGTTCTTGGCCTTCTCCGAACCCAAGCGACCCAACACTTCCTTCGCGTTGTTCTTCATCTGAAATGTACCTTCGTCCTGTCCAAACAAACCACAACATTCAATTTTCTGCTTTATGCCTTCTTTGCTCTTTGCCTCATTCTGCCTTTAATCCATTTCTAACCATCTCTCCTCCTTAAACACAGGCGCAACAAATAAAGTACCCGCATTTCACATCCAAAAACAAAGGCGTGAATGGAACTACTCTTGAATCCATTCTCCTGATTCTTTAACATTCTAATCCCATTTTCAAATTCGTCAATAGTGCTGTTCTATTCAAGTACTGTATATCTACATACAACACCACCGTTCATGGAACATTGGAATTTTGTAGAAAAAAGGGACGGATAGGATATTCAGGATTTGACGTGAGGAGCGATCAAAGGTTTAGCTCTCCTACCT
>JAQFYB010004659.1:0-15726 GCA_034694085.1 Pogonognathellus longicornis
CGGTTGCATTATGCCTTCTTAAAAAGTTTCCGGCTAAGAGATATTTGATTTTTTCTGGTTTATTATCATCTGTACGGCAGAGTCTCCTTAATGTTTCTACACATACCTACCTAACAATAGCAATAGTACAAGTACAAAAGTACTTATAAATTAAACGGATGTACAGCAGTGTTTCCATTAAACCAGTGGTAAATTATAATAGGATAGCAAAGAGAATTTGTTATTCTTCCCTTGGGTTCATGTAAAGTGAATGAGTGCGTAACATCGTTCACTCAATATTTTTGCATTCCAAAAACATTAGAGTTTAAATAACTAGCCCATGCAGCCATTGTATAAGACAAAGAGAAAACAGAGGAATGGACAATCGTGTTATTATTAGAGGAAAGTTTGTGTTTATCGTTAGACAGAGAGCTATTAGGATTTATTGGAGAACAAAAAGAGAGCGAGGCAATGAGAGAAGGCAGAGAGATAGTTTGATTTGTTGTTGGACACCAGCCCGAATGTGAACACAGGAGGAGAAACAGAGAAAGTGGGAAAAAGATGAAATTAGAATGACAAAGGGGATGAAATAGGAATGATAACAAAAACCGAAGGGGCGGGCATCGTCACGATGACACCCTGCACATGTTCACTATTTGCATAGAGAACATTGTCAACATATGTCAATGCACATCACACACCAACCACCACCACCAGTCTCTCGCTCTTTTTCTCCCACTAAAAACAAATGCACCTCGTGTGTCTTTCAGGGCCCCGTGCCCTTTATTTACTATAAATCATCTTTGTGGGTGTTTTACTTGTGGCAGGTTGGTTGCTCATCCCGTATCTCAAAATGATCATCATTCGGATCATCACACCATCATCACAATAACATCCCGCATCATCCCGTCTTTTATGTATTAGTAATGCAATGCTATACATACGATATTATACAGACACTCTTTTATATTGCGGATCTGTTTTGTTTGCACAGAATTCATCATACCTATTTCAACATTGACTCCGTTTTATCACGCAGGAATATTTTAACGATATAAAAATGAACATGCGGAACAGAGGTAACTTCTATTGCTTCATGCTCCTTCCTTCATTTCCTGCAATGCAATAAAGCAATTAATAAAATTCATATTTACATTAATAGCTGGTTGTATGTAATGAAAGGATATTTGTATATAGAAGTGTAGCATATAAAATGAGAGATGCTTTTATTTAATTTTTTTATTTGTAACAATTATATAAGTAATTTAATGTTAATTAAAAGCACTGGATAGTTGTGTATTTATTTTAGACTCATTTAAGTTGTACATTAAATTATATTTACTGTGAACTGAGTGCATTTGTTGAAAAGTTTATTTTTTCCTGGTTCATTGTTCCAGTATCAATTTTACAGCCAAAAAACAAGCATAGACCTTTAATTAAGAAACTACTCATTTTAAATCTTACTGCAATAATATTTTAAATTATCAATGTACCTTTCAGTTGTAAAGTAATTGTCAAATCTTTGTATTTATAAGTCAAGGCCATATACAGATTTCGCGGAGAACAAAATAGCTACTAAATGTAGGTATCAAACAGGCGCGTAGCCAGGATTATAACCTGGGGGTGCACAGCCAAATTCTATACAAAAATCTGTTTCTTGGGTAAGCAAAAATCTCAATATGAAGTAAATATGAATTTACACTACAGTCAGGCGTAAAAATAAAATTTTTAGTCAATTTAGGTCAAAACCAAAGTAAAAATCATGATATTCGCGCGTAGTGCGAAAAATTTTCCGATTTTTTGATATTTTAGTACTATAATAATTAGTTCTGGGGAGTGCACGTGCACCCTGTGCACCCCCGCTGGCTACGCGCATGGTATCATCGTGCTTAGGGCGAAACAATATTCCAAACTCAGCGTAAAATTCAGTAAATCAGATTTTTTGCTCCGTTAGGGTAAAATAATCTTTTTATTTGGAATTCAGGGGGAGTGGACGATTGCCTGTTTGTCCTCATATGCGTGTATTCAACCTTGTACTTTTATAGTGTGTCTATTAAAATTGCATGTCATTATAATATTGAATGTAAAAATGTAAACCTTCAAATCATTTTTAATTGAATGCAATGAACAAATTAATAGTCCATTACGATAAACAAAACAGTACCGTGGAAAGCGAATGTGAGTATATGAATTACATTCAGAAACTAATGATATAGTCCTTCTATCATTGAAAACAATTACAATTTATTATTTCTTCACAAGAGGCTATAAATAACTATAAAGCTGTACTAAATCCAATTTAATGATTTGATTCTTGTACAATTAAAATTAAACAACTATTATAACCAAACGGACATTTTATTGAAAGACGATATTGAGGATGGTTGAATATACAGGTGGCAAGTCCCCTCTCCAGAAATTTTGAAACCTACCATGGTTAATAGCTGCCCGAATAATCGTTTTTTTGGCCTTTTTAGCCATTTGGACTTCCCGAAATGGAATCTTATTTCGCTGGAATAGTAGCTTAATTAATTTTTGAGGTAAAAGTGTAGGAATATCAGGAATTAAAATCTATTTTTAAAACTGCTCATTAGAATATTGTTAGAAAGGAGTATTTTAGTAGAAAGATTTACAGAAAGTGTCTCAAAAATTAAATGATTTTGTCCAAAACTTTAATTAAAAGGAAATCTAAAAAATAGAGTGTTACGACAAGAAGTGTAACTGTGTAAGTGCGTGGTTCCCCGGTTCCAGTCATAAAACTGTAAAGTGAATAGTAAAAAAGAGGAAGAGGAATGAAGTTCATCTTGAGAAAAGAGGCAGATGGTCCTAAAAGAGAGGAAGAAGATTTGAGACAAGCAAATGAAGTTGTATGTAAAAGAAAAGCATCCTACATCTACACGTCTACAGTTATAAAAAAGTCATTTTTGTATTTGAGTGGCTATTTGCCTAATCGGAGCCACCCGTGTTCCGTAGCCGCTCCCGGCTAAAAACTTCCGGGAACGACGACTGCACAGCCCAACTAAAAGTTTTAGAGTCTGACTGGGACTGGTTTCTCGGAATTTCTGGAACATGAATGGTTGGTGGTGTTTGTAGGAATTCTCATATGAGATTTGTGAGAAACAAACGAGTCGATAATGTTTGTGTGTACAAGAAGAGACACAGAGACGAAAGAATGAGACTGGAGTTTTGTTGGTGAGATCGGGAAAGTGTCCGGGAGGATTGTTGAAGGACTTGAGCGCCGACTAGTTGCGGGTGTTGGCAACTTTGAAAAAATAGCGGTAAAGGTAATTAATCTTGATTCGTAATTTTGTTCTCAATTTCTCTCTCTCTACATTGCGCCGTCCTGCTTTTGCACGACGTGGTTTTCTCGTTGATTCTTCTGTCTGTCTGTTCTTCTGCTGCAAAGGATGAAACGTCAAATCAAAATCATCAGAAAGTCAACTACCACGAGGAGATTCTCATTCTCATTCGCCTTATGATTTGTCTTCGAGGATTCAAGACTTCTTCAAGAATCAGCCAAGAAATCAGAGCGGGTGCACGACGTCTTCGTCATTGTTCCACTGATTCTTCGCTAAATTGCTGTCCTTGTCTCCAAGAACTTCGTCCTCAAACGATAGTGACCCGAGAACGAGATCATCCCCTTTGGATGCTGGAAACATGGAGTGGTTACCAATTCTGAGTTTGACTGCGATGGTTTCAACGATTGGCCAATTTCTGTCCGGAATGTAATACTTTTTTTGATTTCCCTATCATAGATTTATAATCTAAATGTCTGTCTGGGTCTGATTTGAATGTCTTGTGAATAAGAGGATGAATTTTTATTATTTTTGCATGTGTACATTTATTAAATACGTGTTGTATTGAAAAGTGGTGGAATAACAACTTTTTTCTATGTTGAGTGCAGGCTCACCGTAAGAAAAATCAAGGAGCAAGGGTCATCGGGAGATTTGAGCGTTGTGCCCTTTCTTTCTGGAGTTGTCGGATGTAGCTGTTGGTTATTCTATGGTGTCCTCCTTGGTTGGTTATATAAAAATATGTGTAGCATAAAATGTAACTTATAATTTACATGTTATTTCCAGTATTTTTATTTGTAATTGCCATTCATCTACAAATGATTGAATAGTTGTTGACGCAAAATTGAAACAGGACGGAGATAGATACAATGTTACATTTTGTTGCACATTTTTTATTATGTCTGGATCTGGATGCAAATGTTGGATTAATCAATTAAGAGGGTGGATTAAGGGGGAGGGGGAGATAAGCAGTATAAGTAGCAATAGCAATTAAAGTAGATTTAAGTATAATGTAAACGACATGGACCTCATGGACGTGGCAGAGAGTATACCTAATATATGTGATAAAATGTTTTTATAGTTTTCAATGAGGTCGTAGAGTTGCAAGTGCAAATAATGTGCACACGTTGCATGAACTACTTTCCTCACTCACAGTCCTCGTTTAATTATAACATTCCTTCCTAGACAAGGAGACAACGACGTGGTGTATACAGATGCAGAAGCGTGAAAGATGATGAAATGAAATGTGGTGTGGTATGAATAAGCACTAAATTATAATATAATTACCATATTTTTACCTAAAAATTTAATTTATGTCAATATAAGCTTAACTTGGCCCGGATATGTATTAGTAGGCTAATTTTTACAATTATCCTGGTGAAAATATTGGTAAGAAACCCATATTTATTGGGTTCTAAAAATAGAATTTACAAAACTCAGTTCTATATAGCTCTATTTACATTTTTTTTAATTAAATATTTTATAACTTCAAGTAATCCTTTTGAATTGATTCTTGTATTTTAACAGTTATAGAGGTTAATAATAACAATAATCTTTAAAATTATTTTTTGTTCTTTTTGTGTTTTTAATGTTATTTGTATATTTTATTATACTTTTTGTTTCATTATATTGAGGGTTGGGAATAATGCAGCATTGTTTTATTACCAAATAATTCAAAACAAACTATTTTATTTTCAATATTTCCATTACTTGTATTTCATACCACAGGCTTAAAGTTAGGAATTGTATTGTAGGTTCAATGTTCTATTTTTTAACTAAAAAACCTTTTTGTTACATCGTTACTTTTAATTCGATTTCTGACTCACCAAAGTCTCATACTGCTACATGCTAGCTGTAACTGTTTTTAGTTAGATTTAAAATATATAGTGTTTTCATTCATTATTCAAGTAACAACGCAATTAAAGCAGCATAGTCAATAAGTAGGTATTACTGATATTATATATATTTTATATGGTAGAATATTGTGCATGCAATCCATGTAGATGTTTATTCATGTGTATGTAAATACGTGTTTTAGTGACGTGGCGAACATTGTCATTCACGCCTCTGTTTCTGTATATATACATATAGCAAATATCTATAGGTACAGAAAAATGAATAATATTCTTTCCTAAATAAATATTAGCACGTCTTTGTTTCGAAATTGGCGATAACACAGACAGTAATAATGCAGCTGTTATTTAAACACTTTGGACGTAAATACTTTGAAGAGTGCCAACACAGTTGTCTTTCAGTTTACTAAATGATAGGTTGTGGTTGATCAGAAACTTTTTGAAACCCAAGGATTGTTAAAAAGTGGAGTCAGTCTAGTTTAATTTTTATTCCGTCTGGAGTCTGTAGTCTACCACGAACATCCTTGATACAGAAATGATTTATATCATGTATATCTATATCGAGATGAATAGAATTCCGGGTGTGATATTTATTATGTTAATTTGAATGCAGCAAACTTTCAATGATAATGATAATAGTAAATACCTTGTCCCATTTAAATATACCACAAAACAGAAATTGCACGTACGTATGTAAAAAGCGCAATCAATGTGAATGGTTTAACACAAACATTAGCATTTTAGTAAGCAGAAGCCAATATTTACGTAAATTGAAAAATAGTCTTTTTTCAAATCTTCATTAATTCCTAACGGTATATGCCCTTGTGTCATGTACGTTTATAAAATATAATCATGTGCAACAGCTGTCACGCAAGGACAAGGCTTGACTTCAATTTTTGTGTTGTTATAGGCTTCCTTGCATATAAGTTTTTCACATACTACAACAATTTAATCTAAATATTGCAATTTAAATGGAACATGATTTAGGTACCTACATAAATCGTTTGAAGCCTTAATGTTGCTGTTATTTTCGTTTTATAGCGTGATTGAACCATGAATGTATAATTGAATTAGCCTTTAGAAAGAAAACATCCGAGCTGATAAATGTACCTATGCCAATTTACAGTACTTGAGAGATAATTGCTCCATTTACGCAATTAATGGCTAGACCACCATGACTAATCAAATAGAATTTTCGATCTTTTGAAGAAGAGGGCGTGCAGAGGAACACGACAGGACAAGAGTTTGTTTTACAGTTAGGTATACTTGTAAATTGTCAACATTCATTATAGTAGCGTTAGCGTTATGTTAGTGTGTCTTACAAATGTACCATTTTGTATTATGTGTAAGAAACTGAGAATGGTACCTACTTTCTACCCACTGTTTGCTGGTGTTACTGAAAAATGAATAATAATTTAAAAATGTGATGGTTACATTGATAAAAGAAAATGTCTGCTCAGTGTATTGAACTCAATATGCTGGTTGCATTTTCTATTCTTAAACAATAATTCATGTATAAAAATATATGACGAATGAATCGTATTACAGATATATTATACTATAGTATATACCCATTGTCATCAAGTCATCATAGTACTTCATACTTAAACTTACCCGTTTGAATCTAACTATGTCAATGTTGGATATATATCTAGTAATAAATAATAGTGTAGTAGAGGAATTATAGTAGTAAGCAAACTTTGGTAGGTAAATTATACTTGTGGTAATGTAGAGCTACAAAAAGAAAAAAATGTTTTAGTATATTTACGCTTTACAGAGAATGACATGCTCTAGTCTCATGTTCAATTCATGTCACAACAAACCCTCGCATGAAATGGATTGCTTAAAATATTCTTATTAATATTTTATTCTGTTTACATTCTCGAAACGTATTTTTATTGCGATTTGATCTAGTAAAACGAAAGAGGGACGATGTACAACGTTTTTACATGGTTCATTCATTAGTATCATTAGTAGGTATTATAGACAATTTTTAACTAGATTTAGATTTATTTTGTGCCTTTTCTCAGTATACGCCTGTTTTCCTTCTTATACACAGAAAACGTTTAACCGTACAGTTAGTGGTATTTAGTAGCTTCTTTTCTAGTATATACAATAAAAGTCGTAACTAATGATGTCATAATATTTGAAATCCCTTGTGGAAGAGGATAAAAAATTAATGATTTATTTATGAATTTTTGTTGCGGTTGTTTTCATTCCTCTGCCTGTTTGTCGTTGTGGTCATGGCCATTTGTAACATAGGTCGTCGTCGTATTTATTTATTTATGTGCAAATAGTAACCACTATCTTATAAGGAAATCGATCTGCCGTCTTGTCAAGTCCGTCCATGTCGTTTGTAATTTAAATGAGATTTTTTACTATATAAGCTCTCTCTCTCTCTGTAACTGGGTAAAAAGACGCGAAATCGTTCGTTCCATGAGAACGAACGGCTGTGTAGTTTGTATCATTTTTGCGTGCAAAACTTATACCGGCATATTATGATAGCGATAGTGATGATAGTTAGTATGTATGTGTTATTGTGCCATATACATAAATGAATACTTAAAATATAGGTAACTTAATATTAGAGTAATATTATACCTACTGCTGCATTAATACATGTCATTAAATGTAATAGTGAGTGTCTAGGTTAAAGCTTAACGGTGAATGTCACAAAACCTCTCTAGTAAATGAACGTCAGAAAAATTCAAATTACATTTTTCTCAATAATAATGGACGTATGTATTGAATGGCAATAGAAATACGGGTTAAATTATTTATAAATACACGATGATATCTGTAGCTATGATCTTGCGAAAGAAATTTGGCGTTGTAGGCTATTTTTTAATGACTGTATGTTTTGATATGCTTGATACACAGGAGACAACACAATCACGTACGTGAATGTAATCGGAGCCATTCTCAATTCATTTTACGTCTACATCTTTGTTATGTACACTCTGAAAAGGGTAAGAAGAATAAATACCTATCTACTACATATAACTACATTATTTATCCTCGTGAATATCACGTATCACGTGTGATTACACTTTAATTGACATTCCTTCCCATTTGTAAAACTTTTAAAAGCAATTAAGTATGAATCGCTTCGTTTAATTCGTATTTATACTTATCAATGATACAGATCCCCTTCATCCCCTATGATGTTGCTAATTTAATATTTCCCAATTACCAAAGAGTCATCCCACAAAAATTTTCCGCAATCTTGCTTTTAAGCGCTTCCCTTATGACCAATATGAAATAATTGCTGACTATTTATTATTAATTATCGTTATTATTAATTAATTATCAATGTTATCTTCTTCACCCAGTACAGAATTATCTTTCTGTGGTCACATTCACTTTGAATTAATATTGCCACGTCCTGTCCGCGTCTTAAAAGTTTGAAGTGGTACGATGTGTGGAAGAAGTTGAAATTACATGATGATAAAATAATAATAGTGGTACATTGTATCTCAATTGCTGGGTACACTTTGCACGTTGGACATTATGTATGATGTCTGGGTTTTCAAAGTGGAAGACATAAAGTCTTTTTTTAATCTTATGTGGTTTGAACCAGAAACCAAAGTTGGAAGTGTTACTTAAGCTGTCCATTGATAAGTAAATGTTGAGTTTGCACTAATGCTGTTGTGAATTTTTATGATATTGCAGTCATTGATAAGTCGGCAGATCCTGGGAGCCCTGACATTTCTAACCTTAATGCTGTACTATATAACTCAATCACAGGACCCGAGCGTCATTCGAAGTCATGTTGGAATGGTCTGTGTCGTCATAACCCTTGGTTGCTGTGCTTCCCCTCTGATTGCCTTGGTAAGCAGAAATTATTCAATGAATTTTACTAGAGATAACGTTGTACGTTGTAGCAATGATAATGATAGTGTTCAATCAATGAACGTGTTGTGCGCAAATAATTATTTATCAGCACTCGATGCGAATTATAAATTATTATTATGATTCTTCTTATTATTATTCAATATTATAACTTAAAGAGTGAGTGTGTAAATGATTTGCCACTTTACTTGGAATTCATGCATACATAAGTATTATACATATACATACATATATACATGCCAATAATGGAAACGTAGCAGAATGCAAACTAAATAATCGAAAATGTTGTGTGGTTGATATTGTTGTGTAGAACACAGTGATAAAGACGAAAAGCACGGAGACGCTTCCGTTCCCCCTTATTCTCTCAATGTTCATTGTGTGTTTTCAATGGTGGATGTACGGACTGCTCATTTCCGATATTTTTATGCAATTCACGAATCTCTGTGGAACAATCATTGCTTTCGCTCAATTGTGTCTTTTCGTTATCTATCCCAGCACCAGCTATAACAGTATGGCCAAACTGTAATCATTTTCTACCTCCCACACATTCGCTCCCATTCAATTCCAATGTAAAACACAATCACATTGCAGCGACATGACAAAGAAAAGAACAAACACACAGAAGCTCCTATGCTAGAGAGATGAGATGCGTGTGAGAATATTACGTGAATATGAATAATAACTTAAATCGTGTCTGTTCGTTCAATTTCATATTCTATATCCTTCCTACTTCAAACAAAATGCCACACTGACTTGACTGCATGGTGCAAACTTACAATCAGATGTATTCAAAACAAACCTAACGCAAAATACGGAATAATATTTCATGATGATGTTATTTAACAATAATAATATTACTAGCGGATGATGATCCTTCTTTATAATGTTGATGTTTTTTTGTTAACTACAAAATGATGCTACTGTGGGACCTATAAATATTCTATTTATGAATACAATTGTATTTTCCAAAAGCATAACAACAACAATATTCAATTCAATGCAAAAAACTATCAATACTTTTCCTATACTTTTATTATTTGTATTTTGTATGAAAGCTTTTCTGTGGAAAATGATTTAGTTTGTTTCGCTTTTATTTAGCGTTTGTAGTAGTATGTAAATATTAGAGCTATAAAGTATTACTGGTATATTGTAAAAATCCTTGCTCTGTTAGTATAAAAATGTCTTTTGTCAAGATGTTCAACAAAAATAATGGCCTATTCGTCTTGCTTGCGTTTAAGATCAATTTAATGTATGCATAGACGGAGTGTGTCAAACATACGTGTTAAATAGCTTCAAGATGTTTCGATGTCTGTATATTATCCGTTAATTAATTTCTATGTTGCTGCACACATCTTTTGTATGTAAATATTTAGAGAACTAACGACTACTAACAACAGCGTACAAAAATCTGGCAAATAATTATGGGTGAAAAACTACTGAATAATATTAAAGTAGCTAGCAGTATCTACTACTATAGTATTAACACACTGAAAACTATATCTATATTTTTAATCGAAGAAAATAATTATTTTACGTGTTAGTCTACGTACCTATAACTTTCTTTCGTGACGATGTCAATAATGGAAAAAATACAATCGAGAATATGTTCCTGTATATGAATTTTTATACACAATAGAAATTGTTAGAATGTTTAGGTGGTAATCCCACAAACGAGTAATATATTTTACTACGTTTCATTGAGCCGCAGGATGCGGTTAAGGTTAATAATGATCTGTCTCATAATTTTTTGTCTCAGTCAGTAGTATAGCATAGCATAGATGTGTAAAAGGATATATTTACATTAGAGTAAAAAGAAGTAGACAGTAATTTAGATTAGAGGAACATAGAAGTATAATATTTTTAGTAGAGTGGGGACGATGGGAAAATAATATTGCGTAGTGAGTGTATGGTGTTAGTGAACAAGAGGACAAGACACTACGTATTTAATAATGTATTAATTAATTCACATCATTTAGAAGACAAACAGATGTGTTGTATTACTTTGTTAGATTCATTCTTCTATGAATGCTGAGTTAGTTGGAAGAAGAATGATAGCTGGTATGTATAAATAGTACAGACATTCTGTACATTTGAGTATGTAGTAAGTAGTAAGTAATAGAAACGCCTTTGTATGGTTTGTTCGTTTATCTTTATCTCACTTTGGCTTTCCGTATTAGCAGACGATTTTTCTAAGTCAGTCCTCGAGTCAAGGCAATTCAAACAATAAAACCTGTCTCAAAAGACGTCATAATAATTCTGACATGTTTCTGCTATCCATGCATATCATGTACTTGTACAGTGATACTGGTAGACACTTTAATTAAAAGTGTATCTCTTTCGTAATTCTTCTGATAGACACACGTCGCAAATATTTGGCCACAATGAATAAAAACTTGTCTTGTTAATTGATAAACGCACCACACACACATTAACGCGCACATACATACACCTATCAGGTATGTAAATCGAATCAAGTGGCGTAACCCAATTTTTCTTGGAATGTAAGTAACTCGGGTTCGCCGATTTTTCCTGAGCTGTCCAAACATTTTTCTAATTCCTGTTCGTCGGCTTTTATAGCTATACACTCATCAATTCATCCTCGTCCCTTCCCTTTACACTTGAACATTTTACATTTTTGTTGAATTTTAAACACAGAATGAATGTTTCTATTTCTACCATTGCATTGTTCAGACAAAGGAAATGTGCGTATATTATTATAAGCAGCTGCCACGCAGCTTTACTTTACGCTTAACAGTACATAATTCCTTCCAGAGAGGGGAAGTCATATCATATTAAAAATAAATTAACCCCTGCTTGGATAAGTAGCATTCATTCGTTAGCAGAAAGTTTCTTTTAATAAATAATATTATCAGAGAGTCTGGAACGGACTCGCTTGTTGAGTTTTAATAGTCTCAGATTCCAGACACATTATCGTAGGTGTTGTGTGTCTGTTTGTGTGTGTGTTGTGACGCAAGGCAAGACGCAATACAATGTGGTTGTTAATGATTATATAAATGCTAAATGCTAAGGACGACTGAGGAACACGTGTAGTCGAAAATCCAGTATGTTTTGACTTATTTATTACTATTGGGGCAAACTAGGCGACTGGGACAAAACCGGCTAATTTGCATATTTGCATAAAAAGGTGAAATAGTACTGTACATTATTCCAGACAAGACAAGACCACATTATTAAGAAGCGTAGCTAGCAAAAGTGTCTGGCTATTGGCTAAGTAGTTGTAGTAATCTTTAGTAGTCAGAAAATAATATAACAGAATAACATTATGTATACTACTGGTATCTAGTAAGTAGCCATACAAAAGCCACAGCAAAATAAATAGTAACCACATTATTCCACGAAACGAAAGTAACTTTTATTTAGCATAAGGTTCTTAACGAAAGTTGTAGGTATCTACATTTGTATACCTATTGATTCTGTTAATCATGATTAATACAATATAATACATTGTATGAAAATCCTATATATGCGTTGTATTGTACTTTGTAGTATTTGTATAAAATAATATTATCTTGTTGTGTATATACATGTAATACTAATGTTATTTATTATTACGTGATACGCATCAAATACAAATGTTAAACTTATGTTATACCATAGTTAATTACAGACAGGTGTATCCTTCATACACCTTTGTACTATCTATTTCTATGAATCTATACTAAAATGAGCAAACAACGCAGCCAACATAACAGAGTAAACCACTCCACTATATATACACACTCAACACTCAAATAAATAGTTAATGCGTGCGTAAATGCAATAACTAAAAGTAAATATATATTTTACACTATGAAACGAGTATATAAAATAATTTAATATATTAATGTTATAATGCGATAAGGCGCAAGCGAGTAAAGACGATGCGGCCAGTCCAGTGTGTGCAAAATATATATTGCCTACTCCTTGTACATTGTATGATTATATTTGATATGTTATAATATTCGTATCATGTATCTATGTAGCTAAAAAGTATTAGAGTATAAGTAGTGAAATGAAATGCTGTTTTGTGTATCTTTATATACAAATGTGGTGTAATAAAGTGACTGCGACACGGCTGATAATAAAGACCGTGGAGCACAACGAACAAACTAACGATCCTCGAACCTCTCGACACATTATAGATGAAAGAGAGACCCAGGCACTTGTGCTAAAACTTGATCCTCTCATACTTACATACTTTTAATATAAGCAAAATAGATTTACATTAGTATGGTACATGGTACATACTACATTACATACAGACATGTGTACTTTTACAATACAAGTGTATATGTGTCATGCCATTTATAAGCTCTCAGCCAGACAGAGTCGTAATAGATTGTTGTAGTAGCAACCGTATTCGTACAGTGTAAGTGCAAAATCAGACGAGAGTTAAGCTTATGAGCTCTATCATCCTTGTTGACCTTGCTGTGGACCTATATCACACAGGAAACTGGATTTTTTTCATTCACTCATTCAGGTCGGCTGGTCGGCTACACAGATTGTAGATTACACATTAACACTTTTTTCTCTACATGCTCGAGCGAGTGACTGACTCACAGTAATTAATTAGAACAATAATTTGCTGAGTTGGAGCTTGCTCCATTTTTCCCACGGCAATTGTCTTCCACCAAAATATTTTCATTGAGACTCAGACTGCTCTGAGAATCTCTCTTTCCCTCTCTCACACACACATTGCAAACACACATACATACATAACATTTATTGCACACTTAAAAAAGCATTTTATATATAGTTTATAGTTAAACCATGCTAAGCTAAAACGTAAAAGCATCATTATAATTACTGTTATTTCTATAGGTTAACTTTTACGCACAAATAATGCTGTTAACATAACATAACACAACCAACGTGTATACAAACGAGTCTTGTACTGATTATGAGTAGCATATAGTGTGAAGTGAACTTGAAGCAAAGTAAAAAAAATGAATGAAACGATGATGTGGTGCTAATATGTTTGAAATTTGAGACGACACTAACGGAAGTATATAAAAATGAGTGTAATATGAATGTGTAGGAAAACAAAAGACATTTAGGTATGTGTGTATTGTGTACATATATATAATGCAGTAGTAGTAGTGTAGTGTAGTAAGGAAAAATAATAATAATCGACCAGAGTTTCAGTTTACTACTATAATTTTACTACAACTACTACTACGACGGTTCTTTTACTACTTTTACAAATACTGTGGCTCGCTCGTGAATGTAATGTGAATGCAATGCAGGGTGGTGCATTTGTATATACCTAGAGACTCTAACTAAAGAACTAAAGTAAACTACAACAGTACATTCAGCCTGAGTGAAACTCACGAGACATAACATAATAATATTATACACAGACAAAAGACAAAGCCGTAGTGGTCTGGTAGTAGAGTTGTAGTAAAGCATTGCGTAAAATTCTGTGCGCATACGTACACCACACTACTACACAACTTACTCGTGATTTTCTCAAATGTATTTTCTGGATATAGATATAAGCCACGACCCAGACAGACAGACATAGAGATAGCAAAGTACATGTAGACTGTACAGTGTATAAAAGTGTGCAAGTACAAGCAAGGGTGCTGTGTGCACTGTGTAGCAGAGTAACAGAATGGATAAATGTGTAGTGTAAAATCTTCTGAGACATAGAATAGACTGAGCAAGGCGAAAGAATTCTCAAGTTCAAATCATAGACACAGAGGAATCAAAAGATCTATCTATAAGCAATGCCTCTATAGAACATACACACATAAAACTATCAGTATAAATATA
Organism: Pogonognathellus longicornis; assembly: GCA_034694085.1. Lineage (NCBI taxonomy): Eukaryota > Metazoa > Arthropoda > Collembola > Entomobryomorpha > Tomoceridae > Pogonognathellus > Pogonognathellus longicornis. The sequence continues at coordinate 14,753 of JAQFYB010004659.1, forward strand.
TCACTAAGCTATGCCTACGTGAATTCAGAACGGATGTGTCTTATATAAACGGAAAAGTTGCTTTATACAAGACAATACGAGAATACGACCTTACATGGCTATGTCGGATGATTTTATATCAAATGATGTGGAATTCAACTTGTTAGTTATAATTATAGCGTGTATTTTATATAGTTGAGTATTCCGTATGTCCGTAGTTTGTGTGTATGAGGTTTATATAGGAATTGTGGAATTGAATTATGTTAGATAGAGTCGAGTGAATGTGAAGATACAATGTATCTGACAATCTGACTGACAAAGACATTGCTGAAGTAGATGTACGTAGGTAGTAGACAATTTCCTAATTTGGCGAAAATGTTGAGCGTGGAGAAAAACCCGCCTAGATTGTGTCTGTCTGTCTGCCTATGCGGACGAGGACACTAGCACTAACTTGTCTGGTATAGTAAAAGAGATGCATTTCCTGGCAAAGAGGTGAATCCAGTCGACAAGATTAGTAAAACCGGGCATTTCATTGCTTCTGTGTCCTGTGTTCTTGTCTGATGACTTGACTCTTGTCTTGTCTATATTTAATGGCCTACTATATAAAAATAGTTAGTGCTAAGAATCTAAGAAGTTTTACTTTCGATTCTCTATTGTTTCTCGACATCATTGACATGCTATAGTAAGACAGAAATATATCCAGACTGCACTGTGTAATGTGTAACGCAGTACCTACCATGGCCATGTCTAGTGTGATATCACAACTTTTTTTGGCGTCAGCTTGGTAAATAATAAAAGACAGTGTGAGATTGCTTGGAAAAGATATCCCAGTTTTATATGTTAACAAGTACTCAAGTGTCGCATTATGTAATTGTAATAATACTGTACTATGTCTTGTGTGTCTTTTAGTTAGTGTATATGTATATGAGTGGAATTTTAAGAGACATGAAAATTAAAAAAGACCAAGTCGAGCCCGATAATGACTTATAGTGCCC
>JAQFYB010004660.1:0-15720 GCA_034694085.1 Pogonognathellus longicornis
CTATCAGATACACATACTATCATACATGATTTCAGATAGCCAGTTCTGCGTTTGTCTATTATAGAGAGAGTACGTCCTTGTGATTCTTGTCTGTGGCAGGGCCGTAAATAGGATTGCATTTCCGGAGGGGCTAAATCCCATTATGATACACAAAAGTTTCCATTATCATGCCTAGTGTGAAAGAGTACAGTTTAGGCCGAAATCACCCTACAATACCATTTTTTTGTAATTTTTGTTAAAATAATATATTTTTGTGATTCTGGAGGAGGAAATACCATCTTTTATTTGCACCCTCAATGCAGCCTTGGTACGTAGTACATAAAATGTCCATATTTTAAACAATCCTGGTTGTTTTATTTTTACAGTTTATCATCAGAAAGAGTCCAAGCTTCTTATAATGCAGTTTTTTTCATCGGTTTTTGCTGTAAGTTTCTAGTGTCATTACTTTTATGAATTATGTATGAAATGAGTATAAGTGGGTGTTAAATGATTTAGGTACTCTATGATTCTTTTTCTCATTATAATACATCATTAATATAGGATGAATTTCCAATGTAAAGCTTTATTATTTTTTCTTAATTTTAGCAAAAAAGATCTGACTTTGTAGAATTTTTAGTTAATTGGATAAAACTTCAGAATTTTACACAAGTGCTATGTTTGACCTCATCGTTTGCTTCAGAGCGAATAGACTCTCAATTGGTTGGGTCACCGTTTCGTTACTTGGCCACGAGTAATTTGCCGGACCAGATGAAAGAATTGCTTTCTCGGTAATCCAGATGCATTTGATTTGATTTAAACTATATTATATGCATCGAATACAGCATTGCAACTTTTTAGCAATACTAAAAGTTTAATATTTCTAAAAAGCTGCAATACTGTGTTCACTGTATTAATATGTGACATAAATAATATATAGTATAGTATGTATTAGAATTTCAAAACACTATATTGCTTTCTAATTTAGAAAGCAATATAGTGTTTTGAATCAGAGTATTATAAAGTCAATTTGCTTTTCTATTTTCTATTGCAGCAATAGTTGCAAAATTTTGGAAAGTCGCCAGTTTCCAGCTCCGGCCGCTCATGGATCAAATCTGGAGGATTCAAAGCAAGATTCCGCATATATCCCAGGCAGTGGAATTACAAAATTATTATTCGAAGCTTGTGGTACCAATGATATCCCTTTTGTGTCTGCTATCATGTTTGCTTCTGACGGCTGTTCCCTAACTGATGTTGTACGGTTTTACGAATTGGCCAACACAATGATTCAGTCAGATAAGCTGGACACAAGACAACATGACATTTCCAAGTTAGTTGTGCCAGAGTATTGGAAAAATGGAACTTTGCAAGTTCCTCCTACTGAAATTTTCTAACTCGTTTGTATAAATCATATAATTGTATTTTGTAATTAGGTAGGTAAGGTACGAACAGTCTAAAGTAAACTTGTGCATTCTATTTATTCTTGTAGTGGATTTTTTGTCTGCGTCATACAAAAATTTCTTCAAAAATCATGATATTAATTTTACTTTCGATTTAATATATATACATTCAATTCAGACTATATATCGATGTAATATATTATCGATATAAGTATTTTCAGAATATATGTATTCAATGCATTCGCTTTTATTCAGAATTCATCATAGCAGTCATTCTTAAAATAATTATATTAATCTTCGTAGTTTTCAGGGTTTTGATTGTTGAAGCTTTTGAATAATTCTAGTTCAGCCGGCTTTTTCGATCTTAGACATTTACTCAATTATAAATACTATTTAATAAACCTAAATAAATACTCTGAATTGTAAATACTTATGTTAATGCTAATAATAATAGTTTCAGATTGCTATTTACACTACCTATAAAGACCGGTTAAATAAGCATGGTATTTAATATTAGTTCCTCTTTATAGTTAAAAAAATACCATACATATAAAGGCCTATATAAGTTTAGAAGTTCCTGCGGGCGGTGCTGCCGACTCGGTACGGAAGTGCCAACGCCAAGTGAAATACCTAAATATCAACTTCACACATAAAAGTTGTTATAATAAATCCCTTTACCTTGTTTTGACCATAAAAGGTATAGAGGTAGGTACCGAGTTACCTACCGCGATACATCATGCATCAAACATCATGCATCAAATCTTACAGTATAACGTTATAACGTTACTCTGACTGCACCATGCATGCATGTTGCGAAGATTTAATTACCTTGTCTTCATTTATATATTAATTTTAATATTTTTACTGTAAGTATGAAATGAATGAGACACGACTTTTTTTAGTCTATTTTCAAATACATTTTGACACTTATTTTAATACTGGCAAATTATGCGTATAACATATTATGGATTCATTATAGGTAATGGATATGTAGATTAGATTGCCAGATAAAATCTGAAGTCCTAACTATTTTAATCAAAAAATCATTTAGATACATATTATTCCATCGTGTACGTTATGTTGTCGCTTGACTGTTTGATTTCATATATATATACATTCTAAAAGTGTGATATGAAAACAAAATCGCTAGGATTTTATATTAAGTTATTATTTTTACATTTTACAGTAAACCCAAGATCCGCTTTTATTTGGACTATTGGACATTTCTACAGTTATCAAAACAATGAAAGGGGAAGGGGAACTCAGCAAAGGAAAACTCAGTACAAACAAACTAGGTAGTCTGCAAAGTCTCAAAGGAAAAGTCAGTACAAACAAACTACTAGACCTGTTCTACTATGATTTATTGCAGGACAATTTGTATTTCATGTGAATAGCAGTCAGAAAAATTGAAAATTATTGTTCTATGTAAATCTAAAGATTTAATTATTGTTTCCAAAATGATGTTTGCCTTTATTTTGAATACACAACAATGAATTGATTGTTTTCGTCATTACATGTATATACTTTTGCTCGTGTAGGGTGGGATCCAAAAACCGCAAAAAAACTTGTGACGCAATCGGCGCATATGGCATGGCATGAAAGACATTTTTTTCCACGTCGTCTGCCACTCTGCCTGTCTTACACTGTACTTTACATACTACAGAGATGGTTCCTTCATTCTTGCTATAGCTATTGCGGCATATTTTTTATTAGTGTTTTTTTCGTATTGATATATACATTTCCTAGCCTTTCATAGTGTCAAAGTACTTAAATAGGTATTATAATGTTTTTACTGTAAGTATGAAATGAATGAGAAAAGACATTTATTTATTATGTTGTGTTTCCCGGACTGTGGTCTAGCGTGTAAAATCAGAAATCCGGGTTGGGAATTTGGAAATAATATATATTTAAAAAACCATGGGTAATAGGCAGGTATATTTTTCAAATCACTTTGTTCGGTTTTATATAACCGTATTTTTAAATACATTTGCACGCTTATTTTAATACCGGCAAATTATGCGTTCGTATAAATATATTATGGATTCATTATTATAGGTAATGGATATATGTAGATAGATAGTCAGATAAAATCTGAATTCCTTACCTAACTATTTTAATCAAAAAATCATTTAGATACACATTATTCCATCGACATCGTGTATGCATGTATGCGTATAGGTATACAACGTACAACTAGGTACTTACAATTAGCACTTTACACCTGCACCTAACATTAAGTACTACTATTATAAATCATAATAAATATTATATTCAAGGAAGCAAAAGCAAAAAGGTACCATTGCATATTGCATTTGATTGTTGTTTTTAACACGTAATCATAAAAATGCAGAATGGTATGGTGGATCGGTGCGGTGGTGGTGGTGGGTGGATGTACGTGCGTGTACTTACTGTACGTAGGTACATTGTAGAGTCGTCAAAATTTCATCTTTTTCATTCCGGATAAAAAGCAATTCAAGCTCTTCAGACATTCGGAGGCTTAAGATTGGAGTCGAGTGTTTTAAGGTGTAAATCGTAAGCGTGAGATTATCATACATTGAGTGTTTATTACATAAAAATGTATTAACTATAGTTAGTTATGATGACAGCACTAAATAAATAAGATATTATTTTTTGCAGTTTCAGTTAGCATCACATGTCCGCTTACTTGTTCTTGAAATAAAATTAATATGCAACTATCTATTCCGCTATAACTTATGATTATGATGTTAGGGTACTTAGAAATAAATACAGGAAACCTGAGGTACCAGTCATAGGGCCACTTTATTATACAGGGTGTCTCACCCCTGCCCTGGATTACGTTATAGGCAGGTGTGAGACACACTGCATAATTTACAACCTGACAGACACCAGAAGGATTCTAGGAACCCTCCAACAAAATAGACTTTGTATCTGAAAAAGTCACTGTGCTATCTACTATTATCCACCTGGATATGATTCGACGATTTAAACTAATGACCACATTTGACATAAAAAATCGACATGTCTGATTTGCAGTAAAGAGAATGATAGTTATGTATCTTTAACATTATTGCTCATTGTTGGGGTTGCGAGAATCATCCGTTTTCTTTGTATCGTCCCGAGTTGAAAGGTTCAAAGGTCGGAAACGGGTTGCCGAGAGTAATAAGTACCCGTTTGCGGCACTACACACTACAGAGTAAACAGGGTGTAGCATAGCGGCTCCATATACGTGAAAATAAATAATATTAGGTATGCTCATTTGCTGTGTTTTGTGTTCCGTTCGTTGAGTCTGTTTGCGTTTGCTCTGTACAAGGAGTCGGAGTCTCGTCTATGTCTACACAGCACAGTCTACAAAGTCTACAGCTAAAAACATACCTTCCCTACATGGTACCTAAGCGCTGAAGCCCAAGCGAGTCTTCAACGACCGCTTCTTTCCGTCATTGTTCATTACTCAACCGAGCTCCTTGCCAAGTAGACTTCAGGTTATTGTGTTCTGTCAGTCTTTGATAATTTTCGAGTTTTTTAGTATTTCAATTTTAAAATTATAACTTATCAAAATGCGTGAAATCGTCCACATTCAAGCTGGCCAGTGCGGTAACCAAATCGGAGCTAAGGTGAGTTGTAGTTGTAGTCATAATATTTATTTCATATTTCTAGATCAAAAATTATGGATTTTAGCTTTATCGGGTTTGATAAACTAGAGTAGTTGATACCGAGGGAGAACAATCAACAATGAACTAAGAAGTTCAAGTTAAAATTTAATGATCGTTATTAGTTTATAATTTAGATTTTAGTATTTTTATGCCGTTCCTTCAGTCATCAATGTTTAATCTTGGGCAGGCAGCTAATCACTAAAAAGCCTTTGACTTTCAACGTTATTTGTTTTGTTTCGATATTTTATATTTTAATTTGAGTTTAGATTAGACAAATGACAAAAGAAAGATTGAGACGAGTTTGTTAGTTTTTGTCATCTCATGCAGTGTCCGTTGTGTTTATATGTATAGTCTGCTTATAACTTTGTAACTATATTACAGGGCTTTTTAACATTGACGTGGGTGTGACTGTTGACACAGTCAGTAAGAATTTCTGACGGTTACCACTATTTTTCAAGGAGAGGGCCCAAGACAGACACAAGAGGTTGCATCGTATTTCACTGTCTTTGTTTTCAACTACAGTGTTCAGTCATTAGTAGTCTTAAGAATTTATGTCAAAATTCCGTCAGTCTTGGTGCGAGAAAGCGCCAGTTATTTAGCGCCGACATTTTCAGCATTACCCAACTGCTAAAGAAGCTGCTTGTCCGCTTGTTCTTTATGTTGGATCGTTGAGCTGTTTTGTCCTTCTGTTATCTTGTACACATTGTACAGTACATTGTGTATATATAAATGCTACATACTATTACTTTTAGAGCGAACTTGCTTTGTAGTACTTGCACTTATAGGGAAGGGCATTACACAAAACACAACAACTCCATAAACAGCATAATATAATGAATGCAAGGCGAGACAGGACAGAGTACTGATCGTACGTTGTAGTTTTGGAGGTTTTTAGCCGTTGATCCTTTGTTCGAAAGCCTTGATAACCGTTGCTCCTTACATAATATTATGTCATTTATTTCGCTCCACGATATCAGAGAGAGGCAAGATGATAACCAACCGAATGATGATTTGGTGGTGCTAAAAACGTGGAATTCCATATAGTCTATCCATCGTTAGCTCATATTTATTACCATCACCTAATATAGTATTCAGCTTAAAATTAGTCACATAATACACTGGCAGTTTTTCTGGAAATTGTTTATTTCATCTATGTATAGAATAAACGATGACTATACTGCGCTCAGCATTTGTTGCAAACGGCAAACAGCAAAGGTTGAGTGTAGTTTAATTCCCTAGGATTGTATATACACACACGCTAACACACTTACAGTTAGATTTATTTTATTGTTTGTAAGTGTTCTGTATCATTTTATACCATATATGTATATCATCATAATCATAAACTTCACTCATTCAAACATACAGATCATACAGACATCACATTTAGATAGATTCAGATTCCAAAAGTCCAACACTTGTGTCATTTAGTCGTTTTTCATTGAATTAGCTGAATTATAAGCTATGTACTTGGTTTACCATTACATCATTGTATAGCGTTAGTAATTATTAAATACATTATAGTCTGTCAGTCAGTATTACGTTAATAGTTTATTTGAGACGGTTAGAAAAAGAGAAAGGTATTTCTGCGGGTTGACATTTACTTGGTGACTAAACACTCACCAGTCTAAAAAATCTATAAAATATAATTGGCACATACATTGACAGCATTGCCGACATGCCGACTACAATGACTCATGATTCAGATGATGCATCATTCATTCATGTATCATATTGGTCTCGCTGCTCCGTTTACAGCAGACCGAAAGTCATGTTTTTGAACCCAAGCTAGCTAAACTAAACTGAATCAGAGTAAATTTTCATGTCTCATGGTCTCACCCGCTTACTCACCAGACTTGGCCAACATTCGGTTGTGTCGGGTCTGGTAGAAAGCATGGCGATGACTGCAGTCGGCAATGTCTGGCATGATCTAGGAAATCGATTTCTTGGTAGTTTTTCCATTTTCTCCCTCATTCACGTTGTACAGTCCAGTCGGATCGAATTCGAATGCCTTGCTGCTAGTTACCTAAATTATTAGCTAAGGTTATTGCAGTGTAGCCAATCCACTTCTCCCAAATAGGTGTAGACAGACACGCACCCTTAATGTTATGTGTGAGTTAATTTTTAATTTCAGTTTTATGCTGCTTTATTTTCATCGAATAATAAAGCTCAGCACAAACATGGTGCGTAAAACTGGAATCAAGTGTATAGGATTATAGGATTATTATTGCCATTTTAATTACACTTGACGATTGCGTTAACATGTTATCATAGCGTAGCTGTATATAATTTTTGGACGTTTAAAATAAATATAGCCAGCCAAGCCAGCGTAAAAAATAGGCATACATATTTACATGATGTACCTATGTTTAATTTGTTTGGCTAAGCTGACTCATCTTCCTTCACTGCAAAGTGGAACTTTCACGAAATCACAATTACATAGTAGGGGAGTGAAAAAAATTGATTTTTTCCCCTTGTTTTGTCCCAAATGAGTCAAATCATTATAAGGTTGTCCTGCGATGCACGTTTATATTCAGGTGAGCAGGTGTTCACTGTTCAGATGTGAGTGAGATATTGCAGATTGCAAGTGATAAATAATAAAAATTGACATTTAGACAAATTAATGCAACCCCATCCCATGTTTGATCTGATGTTTTAAGGCCACATTGTAAAAATATTGAATAGTCCTTGTAGATAATTGTTGGGTTGATTTGTTTTTTTAGCATAATTAGTCTTCCTGTATTCGCTGCATCAATCAATTGATTCAGTCATATCGTTCCAAACTGACAGAAATGAGTCAAGGGGTGAAAAAATAGAGAGAGGATGATAGAATACTAGATGCATAAAAACTGCAGCAGTATACCGTACCTAATTGGGTCTATCATCTGCAGGCTGCGGCTGTTTACAATATTATTACGAGGTTTCGTTTATTTAAAGGTGTAACATTGAAGTTAAATACTGAGGCAGAGAATACAGGTGTATGCGTTGCCTTGCGTGTAGGTAGCGGGCTCCAAGGTCCATTATTAAGATTGACTGTACATGACTAATCTCTGGCGGTGGTACAACTGCCGAGGAAACTCGCATCACGGTGCATGTTTTGGGGCGAGGAGACGATTGCGCGAAGGAAACCGTGAAACCAAACAAACAGTTGTGTACTTAACGAATACGAAATTCATAAATGGACGAATTCGGGTGTGGTTTGGCCCATAGGTGATAGGTTAGCAATGAATGTGACCATATAAGGAGAGACTGGATGCTCGATCATGCATGCCTATTGTTTAATTTTAATTTCACCGTCATAGTGGCTTCCTCCCAGTTGGAAATCTGATGGGCTAGTGAATGCCCATTATGAGTGCAATAATTTATTCTTGATGTGTACTTATAAAGCCATGTTCGTGTGTGAACATCAGCATCGTTATGAAGTTACGATTTGAATAGACAGAGACACCGAGACAAGAATATATTTTCTATTATTATAAATCTCGAACAAGCTAGCTAAACTATTGTACTGTCATGTCACGGCTTATTATTGCAATATGTACTGTATTCATTGTTTGGCATCAATTGGAACTTTGAAACTTGTATGTTGTGTTAGTTTAGTTGTGTGTACATTTACATTCCACAAATAAATCAAAATACCTTCGTTACATGACTCTTCTACATGTATAATGTATAATGGTAGTAGTAATGGCGTTGCTTGAGTTAGGTACAATTTTATGCACACACTTAATAACTCGTTAGTATTAAGTAAGTATAAAGTACTAACAATAAGTTTATAGTTATGATATGGTATGGTATATGGAAACCAACCAGAAGATTAAGTAGACGTTCGTTAATGCTTATTACCATTACCTTTAGATATGAAGTGACCCAAATCGATCTATTTCGTGAAACTCGCAAAATTCTGTATTGAATGTGGTTATATAAGGCATGTATATTAAATCTAATAATGGAACAGTAAATAATTTGTACTGTTTCAGTAAGCGAACTAAGTTTTAGTTAAGTCTTAAAATATATTGAACATTGAAGTATAAATGGTTTTCTTCCTTCTTCCACTTACAATTATAATGCTGTGTAAGTGTAGGTGGTGTAAGTTGTTTCGTTGTTTTTGCAATTGTTCTGTCGTCAAAGGAAAAAAAATAATGTGAAATAGAAAAGGACTGTATTTTTCCTTTTCGCTGTCATTCCTTGACTATTTTTAGATTGGAAAGAACATTTTGTAACGTGATTTCATTAGAATGGCAGCTCTGTGTCTCTGAACTTTTAGTAGACTGTCTAACAGTAAAAACAAAAATGCTCCTCTGGCTTTGGCTTTGGTTTGCTGCAAAGCAGTCTCGCAGGACCATCATCGTACTGAAAACATTCATATTATCGACTCATACAGAATGAAGTAATGCACGTTTTTCTTTGAGACTTTCGGGTTCGGTTCAGTCCATTCTTTATTTCTTTGCCATTGAATGCTGTTTCTCTGTTCTTGACTTGAGCAGTAGACGAACCAGTATTGTACACTTTAGTGCATAGAACGACATGGCACGACTTGTCTACAGACTACATGTCTACAACGAGTTTTCCGTTCCATTGCTTTACATTTACATCCCCAGCCCCACATCCTATTTCCCTTGAACTTGTTCTATCAGCCTGCAACCATCCTCAACTCTTGTAAAGCTTCAACTTCTGTTACCGTACTTGCACTCAATTGCCGTCTGCTGCTGCAATTTCAATTCACACGTTGTCAAGTTGCTATGCTAGCATTGAACTCGATGGTGGGGTGAACGTGAATGATGCAAATGTACCGAAAAACAACATTTGGAGTATTTATAGGAATTGAGCAGAAGCAGCTAAGCTAAAGCCAACCATGTTGCATTCCTCGAAGTGGAGTGCAGTTATTACGAGAAAAAGGTTGTTACTGAGCATGGGAAGCTTAAGCATACATTTTTATCACGAAGAAAGGAAGAGAAACGGAATACACATAATTGGATTTGATGTTATAAAATATATCTATAGATTAAAGAAGATAGAGATCATAATTAATGCCAAAGCTTATAGTTCCAAAACGTAGTTCTGTACAGTGCAGAACGAGAATCTGTATGTAGATAGAGTTGCGTCTTGTATTCACGTCTTCAGACGGAACATTGCCATGAAGCAGCTCAGCTTCTTTAGCTCTTCTGTTGTTAAGTTAGAAGCGGAGAGGGTACAATGACTCGCAAGTGTGGGAACGGCTATTTGAACTTTGGTTGTGATGTAAAATGTATGTATTGCGAGTTGATTTATGTGATGCTAAATGAATATTTCTTGGCTGTTTTCCAGTTTTGGGAGATCATTTCCGATGAGCATGGTATTGACCCAACTGGAGCTTACCACGGAGACTCTGACTTACAACTAGAACGCATTAACGTCTACTACAATGAAGCATCCGGTGGAAAGTATGTACCTCGTGCCGTTTTGGTTGATCTTGAACCTGGAACCATGGACTCCGTACGATCCGGACCATTCGGACAAATCTTTAGACCCGACAATTTTGTATTTGGACAAAGCGGAGCTGGAAACAATTGGGCTAAAGGACATTACACAGAAGGAGCAGAATTAGTCGACTCGGTTTTAGATGTTGTACGAAAAGAAGCAGAAAGCTGCGATTGTCTTCAAGGATTTCAACTTACTCACTCTCTCGGCGGTGGCACTGGATCTGGAATGGGAACGCTACTTATCTCAAAAATCCGTGAAGAATACCCTGACAGAATCATGAACACTTATTCCGTAGTACCCTCACCCAAAGTATCCGATACCGTCGTAGAACCTTACAACGCCACACTCTCTGTTCATCAACTAGTAGAAAATACAGACGAAACTTATTGTATTGACAACGAAGCTCTCTATGACATTTGTTTCAGAACCCTGAAACTTACCACACCCACTTACGGAGATCTGAATCATTTGGTATCCCTCACAATGTCTGGTGTCACAACTTGCCTTCGTTTCCCAGGTCAGTTGAATGCTGATCTCAGGAAACTCGCCGTAAACATGGTTCCATTCCCTCGTCTTCATTTCTTCATGCCCGGATTCGCCCCATTGACCTCCAGAGGAAGCCAACAGTACAGAGCCCTCACAGTTCCAGAACTCACACAACAAATGTTCGACGCTAAGAACATGATGGCTGCCTGCGATCCTCGTCATGGACGTTACTTGACTGTTGCCGCTGTCTTCCGTGGTCGCATGTCCATGAAGGAAGTTGACGAACAGATGTTGAACATTCAAAATAAGAACTCCAGTTACTTTGTTGAATGGATTCCAAACAACGTCAAGACTGCCGTTTGTGACATTCCTCCTCGTGGTCTCAAAATGTCAGCTACCTTCATCGGAAACAGCACGGCTATCCAAGAACTTTTTAAGAGAATTTCTGAACAATTTACCGCTATGTTCCGTCGTAAGGCTTTCTTGCATTGGTACACTGGAGAAGGCATGGACGAAATGGAATTCACCGAAGCCGAGTCCAACATGAACGATTTGGTATCCGAATATCAGCAATACCAAGAAGCTACTGCTGATGAAGAAGGCGACTTCGACGAAGAGGGCGAAGCCGATGTTGACGAAGCTTAAGCCATATTTCACGTAAGAAATATTATATAATATTTTACGAGATTTAAAATTTTAAGTGTAACTCCTAAAATCAGAATGCTAATTTTTATTATTTTTTATTTAACAGAACGGAGTGGACGAATGCAATTGCAACATTTATTTTAATTGGCCCAATAAGATCAACGAATATCCATTTGTATTTAGTTGATGATTTCTACTTAAAAACTAGACGTACAAGTATTTTTTTGTTTTTTATAATTGAGCTGAATTGAAATTTTGCTAATAATGTGACATCTTGTGGATGTAGTTATTCAATATACATGATATACAGTTTTCATAATCACAGCTTGCATTCGTAATTTTGTATGTATCTGTACCCAGATTAAATAACAATTTTAATTGTGTATTGAATTATTATCACATTGTATTTACTTATTTGCATCGAAACAACACACTTATCTTGCATTTAATTTTCCTTGAAAACAGATAGGCCAGGCAGATATTTGTCTGAGCGATCTATACTTAACAAAAATTAAATAGAATAGAATCCATCGTCGGATGATTCAGAGATAGAGGACTTTTTGGCATGCAACTATCATTCATACGGCCTCATTTTATATGCGCTCTATATTATTAGCGAGATCCTTTTTATCACGAATTTAGGTAAGTTAACAAGAAGTTATTTACTTTTTGTCCCAGTTGCATTATATGCTAGAAGTAGAAAGAACAATTCTCATTCATCATAGCATTTGCATATTGTAACTTTTGGAACTGCCAACTTTTGCACCCACCATTAAATTAATAACCACAAACTACTGATATTAGTAGGTACTATCCAGTATCCAGTACCAATCGTGAATAAATTAAGCATAGTATTGCGTTATTTAGAGTTTCAAGTTAGAGTAATTTAGGAACCATACCATGCAGATTCACATAAGGCTTTACGGCTTTTACTTCAGTGTGTTTGTAGCATGTCATGGTATTTTTGCCTTAATAATTGGACTCGTTTTGTTTTTCTGACATGATGACTGATCGGTTTTATTTTTAGATTGCTTTCTTTGGTAGATGCCTATCTATGGTTTTTTCAAATCCTCTACAGAAAAAATGGCAAGCCTTTCTATGGCTAGTAAAATGAATGGAATTGGAATTACTATACTTACTTAAGTACTATTTTGTCTCACTAAAATTAAAGAATCAAAATCATATTATAACACTTTTATTTCTCCGTCTATTAGGAATGCAATTTTATTATAATGTTTTATTCTTCATTATAATAGGCAACATATAATTTTGTAGAAATAATTTCCACGAAATACACGCTTTAGTAAGTTTCATTTAGTTTTTAATACATTACGTACAGCAATTCAATTATAATTTTAATGTGCAACACTGCAACATCAACCAATGCCGAACCAGTCGTGTCGTCGTCGTAATTCGATAGGTAAGGTTAGTATGTACTATAAAAGGGCTTTTACTCTAATTTTTAATTCAGTTCAGTACTACCATTAACTAACCTACTATTTCTATACATATATATATATATTATTTATAGTATATATCATAACAATAAACCTTATTTTTATAAATCTTACAGAAAATCAAAAACTGTACAAAAAATGATACACTTGTACTAAGAAGAGAATACTACTTAGTTTCTTTTTTTGTATTCAATTCATCTGACATAATTCTACGACCACAAAGATCTTTAACTTGCGCAATATCATCTTCCGAATCTGATGACGCGTGATCACTGTCAGAATTTTCTTCGTCACTAGAATTCGAATAAGAAGCCAAACCTGGCAGTACACCAATGCACACCAAGTTGCCTTTATATGGTACACTTTCAATGACATCTTTGGAACTACTTAATCGCTCGCCTGATGATTGTGAATTTGTCACAGTCTCTTGGTTTCCTGAAATGTAAACAAGAATATCTTCTGAATACTGAAGTTATCACATCATCCCAATTTAAAAAAATAATTACCACAATAAAATCATAACAATTAATTACCGAGACTAAAAGTTACATCGCGCAAATTGTATTTACATGCAAACTAACGATTGTGGAATGAATATTTAATTTTTAGTAGAAAGTTTAGAGTTTTGTGTCATTCCATGGGAAGTTTTAAGTCTCTGTCAAATCAAAATGCCGAAGATACTGAATACTGACCCATGAATTAGGAGTGCCAGTGAAGAGTTTTCCAAAGGGGAAGTGGCTCACTAAGGGGTAAAAAAGCATATCAGATATCATGGGGACCAACATGGAATCAAAGACCAAAGTTCCTACCAATGCTGCAATCGGAAAAAATGTTATTTCACCAAAAAGGTGCAAAAATAGCTCAAATTTTTCGCACTATGCGTGATAACAGATACTATTATGTATCATGTTGGTATTTTCCCCCCTCCGAAATGGAATCCTAAATACGGCCTTGGTTCCTATTGCAATGGTAAAAGATGTTTTTTTTGAAAGGTTTGACTTTATATACATTGAGAACATTTTAGAGCCTCTGTCTGCTCGTAGAAGCTGTACTCCCAAAATTGTATACGGCCGGGAGACCTTTGGAATATCTATGTGACTATTTTCTCCCACATCTAAACAATCTAAAGCAGCTCGGCAGATTTCTGTCAATGGTCAAATGACAGGAATTACATTTTTCATTAATAAACCGATACCTGTTAAGATTTCAGATGCAAGTTTCATAAACATTTTTGCTTTGGCTAACGGCTACTTGAAACCACGATTTTCTATGTCAGAATTTTTCCCTCTTGCAAAACTCTTTCACTGTTACTTCAATCAAAGGGGCCGTCTTAACACATAGATCTTGGCCGTTTAACAAATAGATCTTGGCCGTCTTAACACATAGATCTTGGCCGTCTTAACACATAGGTCTTGGCCGTCTTAACACATAGAAACTTAAAACTTAACAAGTAATAGAATCTAATCTTTCTAATGAAAAATAAATATTCTTTCTACATCATTTGTTAGCCTGTATGTAAATTCACTTTGTGAGATGTAATTTTGTACTCTTGATCAATGAGAAATGCGACTCACCACCAGGCTTTTGCTTTTTTGTATCAACTCCAGGTTCTTCGGTCGTAGACGGAAGCTTGCGTTTGACAATACCAGCAAGCAATTTTGTTTGAGACGTTCGTTTTGACCCAATGGATACAGTCTCTTCGGCGTTTTTACTTCCTCCTACTTTTGTCACTTCAGAAAGATTAAGTCCAATTTCATTTTTTATATGCTGTTCAATTTCTTTCTCTCGCAAAATTGCTACTTGATTTCTGAATTCAGACAACTCTTTAGCTTCTTCCAGTCTTTTACGCCTCTCTTCATCCATTTTGGCTTTATCCACGTAGTCCAAAAAATCAACTTCATCGTCATCGAGAACTTTAACTAAATTTTCTATTGAGTATAGTAATGTTTGTTATTATTGGTTACTTTTAAGCGTCATAATAATAAATATGACCAATTTTCAACATCACATATTTATACTTACTTACTGTGTATGTCTAAAAGTAAAACTGTGTTTAGTAAAAATGTAATATACTTAATTTGTGAGCCTCTTCGAATTCTTCTTGTTTTTTGTCTTTTTGTTCTTTAAGTCTGTCATAAAGCGATCGATGATCCACAGGTTCTTCCGGTGGTGCCTCTGCAAAAATTTATCGACATCTTTTTAGATCTAGTAACCTTTGTTTTTGTTTTGAACAATGTATATTTTATGTATCGTTGTTGCTATTATTATTTATTTATTAATATTACACTTATATTTCTTAAAAATTACCTTCAGGGTCTTCCGGTTGGCGAACTTTTTCCCATTCCAGCTGCCGTAGTTTTCTTTTCTCTTCAATTTCCGCTTCAGTAATAAACTTAGAACTCATTTTTCAACAATTCTTCTGCAAGTTTCATGAAAAATACAAAAACTGACTGACACTCTTGAATTGAAATTGAAACCAATGTGCTTCTATGAAGAAGAAGATTTGTTTTTAGCGCGTTTAGTTTTGTGGGTAAAACAAACTTTTATGGGAAGTCCACTCTGTCCACATTGCTAAACATTGAACTGAACATCGGTGTATCTCAAAAAAGCTGACAACGACAACTGAACAGAAAAACGAAGTTGAACAAACAAAGAAGAAGT
>JAQFYB010004661.1:0-15719 GCA_034694085.1 Pogonognathellus longicornis
TTAATATGTATTGTATTGGCGATGTAACTACCTCAAATCTGAGGAATTCGTCAATTATTCACTAAATAAATAAATAAGCTAGTCTCAAATATATTATTATACCCTTGTCTCACTAACTTATATTGCTAGCACTTCCACTATGGTAGTCCATGGTGAATATATGAAGTAGTAAGTAGTAACTAAGCACAAACCCACATAATTTTCTTTCGTAGTATTTGAGCAGCCCTAGATAGCATTGCGTATGGCATGCACTGTGGTAGTTGTAGCTACATATTATACTGCTAAATATAAATTGGAAAGTGTATTTCGGTTATCCATGTTGAGAGTGCCGCAGCTGAGGAACTATATTGTATTTTGTATCGTAGCTTCTTGTCAGGTCCCTTGGTGAAGATATGATTTAGCAAGAAAAGGGAAGCCAGTTTGTGTAGATTAAAGTCTGTGAGCAAATAATAATGTGAAAGTAAAGGTGAAAGTTAGAGTAAAAATAGGAAAGAAAGTAAGAAATTGAAGACTAAAAGGCTCTCCTACACAAAACAGATTTAAGGTACCTACGTAGGTTGCAGTCCTTCCTTCCACTGATGTGGTTGTGCTATAAATATATCCTTTTATACAAATATACTTACAGAACTATACACTTAATATAGTTATTCTATGTAATACTATGCTATACAGATACAAGATGTGAATAACGAATAATACATAGAGAATATGCTGAAAAACCCGAGTGAGCAAATGTAGGGTATTCAAGTAATCCTTAGAATACGACCCAAATGTACCTACATTAGTATACCTATAATACGGAGAAGAAGGTACGGAACTAAACGAGACTTTTTACCAGGGCTCCATTGTCATAAGTTTCCGTTTGCTTGGCTCGTCATGCCTTGCCATTTCGCGTTAGGTTTATCAAACATGACTATGTGCTGTGTGTGTGGGCTACACACGCTGGATATACTGGACTTGCTTGCTCCCACACTCTCTGTTCCTCTCTCTCTCTTCCTTTCTAAAGATGTTCAGAGTTTTCTTTTCTCATTTCGCTTCTCTATTCCAGAGTTTGTCTTTATACCTCAATAAAACTCTACTGCTCTCAACCATTTCTCATGGAAAATCAAGTTACGTTTGTCTGCTCGGCTGTTACTACGATCATAACAATTGAAGGAAACAAAAACAAACTACAATATAGCTAACTGTATTAAACACACACAAACCAAATGCATTTCAACTTCCAATGCAATCAATACGCCTAGGCATATAGATACATTACCTACTTACTGTATAACGTGTTTTATGTAAACGTGTCTTTATTCTTTATACCTACACGTATGCCTAGTATAAGTGTATTTATAACATTATAATATTATTTTATGTCTTAAAATCCTAATACACGCCTAATGGGCTTGAACTATAATGTATGATACTCTAACTGAATTACAATACTTCAAATAGAGAAGAAATCACTGGAAGACCCATTAGGGGAAGATTTGAATTTCTTTTGGATTTGTCCAAAGGGTTTTTGGTTGAAAAGTTGAAATGCATGTTGATGTGAATATAATGACAGTAAAGTCAATGTACATTTGATTTGATTCAAGAGATGGGTATATCCTTGTATATTATATAGTGGTATCAGTATTTTATGGTACAATTAATTAGTTGATGCTTCTATTGTGTGGAATGTACTCTGTTAGTTTTGAAATCGATTTCAATATGCCTATATTGGTTAAAGTGGAGCAAGGATGCGGATGGTATGGTAATGAAATGCATTATATACCCTGCTATTTTAAGGCTGTGGAAAAACAGCCTGAAGAAATGTTAAATATTCTTTAAATTGCTGGAAGGAAACTGATTTTACATTGTATACGGTTGCTATTGTACAGATAGAGATAGTAGTAGTGTGTCCATCACCGCAAGAAATTCCATGTTTTATATCTGAAACATGTATTTGTAGAAATGGAATGCGAAGTTGGAAAACAAAGTAGGAAAAAGTAAATTTGATTCTTATGTGCGTATCAGTGGGCATTATTTATATCAGTTGAATACAGTTAACCCGACAAGTTTTCAGTTGAAAATAATGTATAGCATTATGTGTTGAGTAGACAGACATAGTTCTCATGAACACGTGAATAGTTTATTTCTTGATCGAAGAGCCATGAATGTTTCCTCTCATCGTTAGCCCCTGAAGTTCTCTAGGGTTTTAGTTTTTCACATGCTAACAAAACGCTTCCCTTAAGAAAGTAGTGGAACTCGTGGAACCACAACCACTGCCAATGCCCCAGACAGATTTTTACTGTGAGAATGTACAAACCGCCGAGAGTAAAGTTAAGAATATTGTCGAAAAGTACTATAAAACTGAACGAAGAGAAGTTTGTTGGTTAGATTTGTGCGGACTGCTCATTCACTCAGTTTCAGTCAGTTCTAGAGAGCTAGCCAACAAGAGCGTTAGGTATGGTTTTGTACAATGTATTTATTATGTGAGTAGAGGTAGGCATCCTCTCTCTCTCTCTGCCTCTAAACAAGATCCAGCCAAAAAGCAGCAGTAAAAGCAAAGCAAACACCCTCGAGACTCAATGCTTTAGTGAACATCCAAGTGCAATATACTCTTACACACTACACACTGTACACTGCACAAAGTATAGACAGTGAACAAACTCAACCACAGAAGTATACACAAGAGAAAGCAACAAGAATTGCTTAGTATGTTATGCAACGAGAGCCGCATAGCATTTTAACATTACATCATATCAAATCCCATCAACATCATATAATATGTCTTGCAAAGAACCAGAGAATATTTCAACAAAAAACTAACACAACATAGGAAACCACAGTAAGACAGAACTAAACAACATTTGAAGAAGACGAACCATTCCTTCTCCTCCTCCACAACATCTCAGCATTGTAGTGTCGGAGTAAACTCCTAAGTCCAAAGTTTTCCATATGTACATTACTACATCCGATACATAATGTTGAATGTTGAACTAAACGAAAGAGTGCAACTATGTGCACTATAGCACAAGTGTATAGAAGAAAAAGAAGAAAAAGTGCTACTACCATATACCACTACAACAATGTTTACGGATGAAATGCCATATCCAACCAAAACCCCGGCAGAGAAAACATCAAAACACATCTCATCATTTTCATCCCAGTCGAGTCCCAGTCTTACAAATATACTGGAGTGTATTATAACTGTAATATATGTGTACAAGCATATCACACAATTCACACAGCCAACATTTCTTACAAACTGCGGATGAGACACGTGAACTGCTCTTAGGTTGAGTAGGTATTCATTTATTATTTATTTTCTCGTCTTCACTTTGTTCTCTTACTGTAAATTTCCGTCAAACTCTTTAATAACATCTTTCTCTTCTTTTCCCCACATTTACTTCCTTTGCTTCGTCTTTCGTAATATTCACATTCTCAACAGAACAAACAACAACACAGAAATTGATATCTGTCATGTTCAATCTGCAACACACTGAGAACATTAATGATTTTAGTATTGTTGAAAGGTATTGTTGAAGCAACTTGGTTTCTTCTCAACTTATTGTGTCTGTAATGAAATGAGGTTTTTCCAAAGTTTCATTTCATCGACAGATACTACAAACTACATACAGTTGTAGCACTACACTATACACTTGCTACTGGTAAGTGTCTGTAGTGTTTGAACTAGTTGAGAGAAATCCGTTGTTACAGAAATAGAGCAGTCAGGTCAAAGGCGTGTGTTCTTGATATCTCAATTGAAAAGATTGTTTAGCTTGACTATATATACATGCTGCTGCGTCTTCTGTATTTCCACTACGATTTCTGTGAGTGAGATTAAACGTGAAGCAAGTTTGCCACTTTGGAATTCTTATAGAGTGACATGAGGATCTTAAGATATATCGACAGGATTGAGAGCGAGTGAAAGTGAGATTAAGACGCTGAAAGGCTCTTACATTATATTTATCATAAGAACATGTTACGAACTAGTGGTTGTAAAGATTTTGCCAGAGTTTCTGCTTTACTAGAAGAAGATAGCAAGGAAGAGCATTTCCTTTGCAATGCAGGCTATGAAGAAAGAGTTTAGTGTATGCATGTATGTATAGCTAGATGTATAGTATTTATTGGTTCTTATTCTTAGATCTGAGACATAATAATACTTTGTGTATATAGACAAATCCTTCATGAGTACAAACACTGAAGGAAATATCTCACATGAGCCTGGATCAAAAACATGGCTTAGCTCCCCTATTGTGCAGGATTGCTTTTGTTTTAATTAGTTGCTAAGCCTGAATCTTTAGTGGACGTAGGATGAGTGTGAGTCTGTGTCTGTCCTTGTTTTCCACAAGTCCAAAATACAACTTGTACGAATTGATGCTCCCACAACCACAATATAATTTCCCTTCCCACAGACATCTTCAATTACTAAGATATGATTTCCTTCCGTGAATTATTGTTCTCCACATAAACTGACACGAGATTACACTGTCTTCAGGCATTTAGAAATTGTTAACAAACTTTCTCTCAGTCTGAATCATAATTTTATATAGTTATGCGAAATTTAAAGCTTATTCTGGTGTAGGTAGGTAGCTATGTGGTCTATATGTAACTTATAGTAGGTACACCTCGGTGAAATTTCGAAATAGTAGTTGGTTAAGTTGTTATTAAACAAAACACTGCGCAGTTTGTCAGTCTCTACTAATTAACAACTGCAAATCACTTGTGTCTTTCTCGATGAGTTCATGTAGAAATCCTGTAGTTTTTAAGCTGGCACCATATCAGTATACATTGCATACAGCTGTTGCTGTAACATTTGTTGTGTAGGTAGTGCTAACAATAAAATTAGTTCATGATAGCCTGGTCTGGTTTTGTTTGAAATAATGCATGTACAAGACAGGCTGCTGCTTTTGAAAGTTATAATGTGAGCATAATGCTGTGTTTCCTCAATTAATTTTTTCTGTCTTTGACAGTATTCGTTTCGTATTATCTCTTATTCCCCATAGTCAGTTTTATGAAGACTTTGAACTTGGTAGCTTGTTGGCAAGCAATTAACAAACGATTAAATACAAACAAAATTCCTTGATTCATGTTTCACATTATTAATTATTGGAATGTAAAGCTCCATGTTATTATCATTCCAAATCCCCTTATTACAGAGAGTAAACTAAAGACCCTGCAGAACGCAACATTGGAAATGATGATGGAAGCCAAAGGAATGCCGAATGCTTGGCTTATGTTTTAGTAGTACTACAGAATTGCACTGTGTGTTTGTTTAAGTATACTGCGTTGTGATTCTTTCATCCCTAGTTTCTGTGTACTTTATCTGTACATTTATAAATCTGCGAGACTTGTGTACACAGTATTGTGTTGCTATTCGAAATCCATTCCCTTTCAGATGTATGGAACACAACTGATCTGTGTAAAAGAAGAGTATCGTTATGTACACAAAGATTTGAATGAAAGTATAAAACCAAACAAAACCACTCTGTTTAACAAGAACCCATATACGTATCAGTGACATTATTGCATAAATCAGCTTTAACGTGCTTTACATGCGTAATCTAAGTAGTGAGGCTTAAAGTAGGTATAAAATATAGTACGTTCCAGTTGTGGTGTACAGGGGTACCTATTTATTTAATCCAGCTTTGTATACCTTAATTGTATGTGGCTTAATTCAGGTGTAAATTATGGTTTTAGTTCGTTTGAATTTTTACACAGTGAAATGTACAATTAACTAAAAGTTTTGTCACAAAAGAGTCTCCATTTTTTAAGTTGATTTATAAAAGAAAGCAAAGAAACTTTTTGTGAATCCTACATTAACATGAATTTTGATATATGTTACTTTTACTTTTGTTTACTGTGAGGTCTTCATAGATAACCTTTGTATTGGTATTATATCAAAATTTATGTCTAATGTTAAAGTATTGTACATTGTGGAGCCATAAAGAAAAGCGAGTTGCTGTTTTCTTTTAAGGTTTCACATAGTATCTGATAACAATGCGTAGTAAAGCTCCTTCTCATTTTATACGGTAGCCTGTTAATGTTGAATGCTAAAGGTTGGATACATTAGAAATGTAATGTGTATACCCTGCATGCACGGGAGTAAGTACATAGTAGGTATTTGAAGAATAAAAGAGTATCATATCAAAGGACCATAATACTGGAAAGACTGACAATAAAAGAAGTTGGTTTGGTTTGACTTGAATAACATTGTAGAGCTGGAATGGAAAATGAAAGAAGGATACTGCAACTGTAGTCAACACGGCCGGCAAAAGCAACCAGTCAAGCCAGACAAATAATATAAAATATTATATTGACACAAGTGTTGAGTGATCTCAAAGCAGTTCTTCTATTGCTCTATTGCTATTTCGAGATTGCTATTACAGAACTGGTTTGGCTATAATATTTACATCAATGGTTTTCTCGGTTGGTGCTCCAAGAAAGCAAATAGATTTCATATTTCCTTCACATAAAAGCTGCATGACCAACTCAAGTCAACTCCAATTGAAAGAGAGATCAAAAACGAACGCGAATCGTTCCAACAACAGTATGGCACTCTTTCTGAGCGTGTATAGAATCGGCCAAGTTCTTTGAGTATCCTTTTCCTTGTACCTAGCAGTTCCTAGTACCTACATAAGTAGGTATTTAGTTAGGTAGGTATATCTAAAACCGGTATTTAGAAAATGGCTATGGGTATAGTGAAAATACAGATAGTGACGGACATTGGATTCGTACGTAGGTGTGGTACCTAATTCCCAGGCAGCTCATGAAAGAAGTGGAAGTTTCAGAGATAGGCACCCGGGTGTCGAAGATATCATGACGTACGCAGGTCACATAAAGATGATAAGAAGAAACTACCTTAGCATGTCGTCCTCTTCGCCTTTTGCTCATCGTCCAAGCTCAGATGTCAAAGAGAAGAAAACCGATGAGGTATCCTAGGATTTCTTATTGTCCCATTTATTCATTGACGTGTCGAATTAAAGAGAGAAAAAGCAAAGAAATGAAGAAAAGGAAAGAGCACTTTATTTTCGCACTGATCTTGTTGACTCCAATACACACTACCTAACACATTTTTCCTGAAAATAAAGATCTAGCGCTCGTATAAGCTTTGAATGAATTGCCAAGGTGGGTACTATAGGACAGCTAGGAGCTCTTTGACATGGGATTTGAGTAGAGTCCTCTGATAAACACATAAATAAATCAAGATTTCTTTCAGGAACTCAAATTGCTTCATAGATCTTAATACGTGAGTCAACCTTGTAATTCACTTCAGAATTAAATCATCCTTTAGTACTCGTAGCAAGTAAAAGGTATTAAAATATCCTTTCTACTTTATGTGCCAATTCCAGACAGTAATATCATACGAGTCACGCGAATCCTCCTACCAAACATATTATTATGAAGTACCTTTACCACCTATGGCGTAGCCATGGCGGAAAGGGCAATTCTCCCCTCCCACCAAATTCGAAAAAGGAAGTTATTGTACCTTAAAAGTGCATATTTTGAGTTACGCCCGACAATAAGCACATTTCTACCTTTTGACTTCCCCCCCCCCCAGAAACCAAATCCTGGTTACGCCTTTGGCTACCACCATCTATTACTTACTTTAAGTGCAAAATGTGATGATGTCTAAATTCTGCTTTCAAATTAGCCTATAGCCAAACATGTTTGCGCTGTTTGGACTTTAAAACCGTAATAGATTGGATGCTTATAGAATTCTAGTTTCCAGTGGTTGCTGGCAAGTAAAACTAACAACCACAGGTCATCACATCCGTCTTTATTTGTCAACGTTTTGATTGCAACTCAACTTTGGTTCTTCTGCGAAATTTACAGCCACTCTCGTACATAGTGGCCATAATAATATTATAAGTTCTGCAAAAATGGCACACAAAAGGATAGACAGAGATATAGATACAGAGTGTACGTCTTTTGTGCATTACATTTAGTTATGGAAGGATGGTATTATTACATTGCATCTAGTAGTGTATACATTGCATTGCAATCTAGCTACCTTGAATCGCTACATTTTGCAGAAGCTTGTATTGTGCTGCATGTGTGCTCACTTTGGTCAGATACAGATACAGACAGAATAATAGAAGCTCTGCTATCTTCATTATTATATACGAGTGGAATAGGATTGAAGGGGTCCAAGGCAATAATACATAATGGAATACACTGTAGTGTAGAGTAGACGTCCAATATATCACGAATATCCTTTAGCATTATACACTAGAATGACTACACACGAAGATACAGATACATGATACATTGGAATAGACTGTGCATTTCTTTAGAAAAGCATTGCCCTGTATTGTATTGTATATACTTTGGTTGGTTTGTTGGAGTAGCGTAAAGATCGATAAGCTCTCTCTGCCGGATATTATATTACGAGATTTCGAGACGCCCAGTCTTTCCATCCTTTTGCAATAGTTAGTCAGTTGGTGAGTTTATTGTATAGGTATGTAGTGTGTGATGTTACATGTTTTGTACGTGCGGGTATTTCTATCTGGCTTAGTTATTATATTATAAGTAGAGAGGAATTTGCCGCAACGGGAATTTTTCTAACCGCGGCAACAGAGTGAAAGTCAATGTGTCAAAAGATGCCACATCTTTTCAATCCGTTTTGACATTTTTACATTAAATGGGAAATATATTGAATGGGCTGTCACGTGTCGCCTTCGGAGTGAAAGCAGAAGAAAAGTATTTTCTTATTGTAGAGATTTCATGGTTTACTTCCACGTTAATAACATCCATCCATGCTCTCAATTTTAGCAGCAAAAAGACAGCGTTAGGGCTTGGAGTAAAGAAGGAAAAAATGTGGTAGTAACCTACTTCATCAAAAATGGAACATGTAGGTACATGAATGCCATTGTAATTTACGTAACATCATTTTAATGTTAACTCCATGTCAGACACATACATAAAATATGGATGTAAATTAACAGCTTGCTTATTCAGCGAGACAGATTTATTTGAAAGTGTAAAAAGTGGATTTAGCAAATTGTTGTACTGTGTGATGGTGATGTACGCATTATAAGTTATGTACAGATAGGAGGTGGCGGAGAAAAGAACATATTAATGGATGAGTTGGTTATTGCTATCTGTATGTAGCGTGTACATATAGGAATATGTATCGAGATTGTAACTTTGAAAGCATTATATGAATGTTGGAAAAATTGGACTAACAGGAAAAAATGAGGATAGTCTCTACAAAGAAATCGTGCCATATAGTTGTCAAGAAGTAGAGGCATTTAGAGAAATTCTATAAGTGAAATTTTGTCATAAAAAGCGTTAATGTAGTGGAGGAAAAATGATGTCTGTCTCTTAAAAATAAAGAATTCAAGTTACTTTTTCCTCTGTGTGTATCCTGGATGTATCCTCCTTGCAATTTCAGTATGGGCTCATATGTTCAAAACTCAAAGAACTAAACTGAGAGACAAACTAGCACTTGTAAAAGAATGAGTTGAGATCTGTGAACTTTTTCACTCGCTTTCATCTTTCGTTATTTCCTTCTTGCTCTGACTCTCCCTCGGAACTATCCGTCTGTCTATCTACTTTTCTGCTATTCAGAGAAAAGCTTCTCCAGAAGGAATGGAATAGGTTAAAGGAATTATGATTGATGTGGCAGATATATTTTCACACACTCATCGTAATTCTGTGTACTTGGATATACTCCGTCTCTTCCTTCAATGGGTGGTCTGGTTTCGCAGGGAAAGTTGAGTAGTCAAGCCAAGTCAAGGAAAGACACAGAAAGCTAAAACTAAACCGGGACACCGGCACTTTCCGTGAACTATGAGTAAGTGAAAGTAAGACTATGACATGACATGTTTTGAAGGGCAGACAGTTTATCTCATGAGAGTTCTTTTCTAACCAATCCAAAACTCCCCATCATTCTTCACTGCTCTCTTTGATGGGCAGAGTCGGACAAAGTTTTAACGTCTTAAGTGTTCCTCTTCCTAAGCTCCAAGCTCTCAACTCTCGCCAATCTTTCCTTTAATTTACACTGAACATCGCAATTATTTACTTAGTTATTACTTTGTTACGTATAATTAACGGTTATTGCCGTCTTTACTCCAATTCTCATATTAAGAGGCAAATGTGAAAAAAAGATTTTTTTACAACTTTCCAGATTCTTTAATTTGATATGAGTGCAAGTCCCAGCCATATCTCACATACCTAGTAGGTACAAAGATATCCTAATAAATTGTTAGAAGGTAATTCTACAAACTACGACTCTTCAAAGCTTCAAATAAATGTCTACCGCCTCACCTACTAGATCGTACCTACATATTATATATTTTCATTACTTTGTGTACCTACTTTATAATTGTTCTTACTTAACTTTCCTGCTGTAGTAAAAGTTGAATATTTTATAGACATAATCTCAGCAATTTAAATCTTTATGATTTACTTGTGAAAAATAAGTTGAGATTCTTTAACATTGGATGATGCATACAGGTGATCATATATAGTATATCTGTATTACTAGAGTAGGTATCTAAACTAAAACAGGGAGAGAAAACGAGTTAGAACTAAAAACTATTTAAGTCTGTGGAAATAGAGTACAAATAACTTGGTTGGGCTGATTGTTGAGATTTGAAACAATATTTTATTGTCACGTACAAAACTGCCATCAAATGCGTTAGTTTCCGGAAATGTGACTACAACGACACTGCGCCAACATTCCACTTTTACAGTCAAACAGCAACCAGCTATGTTGATTTGTACGCTACACAAAGGAAGTCAACACTAGACATGACTGGCATAGCATTCCATTTGGGCTTTTGAAAGGAATCTTCTTTCCCTAGGGAAAGCAATTTTTTCGAGACAAAAGCAAAGGTTGAATGTTGGTATTCGTATAGGATGTACAAATACCCAGAGAACAAATCATATTTACGATATTACGAAATACATTGTTAGACCTAAGACGTAATGACACTCGCAGAGTTCTCAGACGATGTGGATATTGTCTGTTCGTTTGTAAAGCTGAAAGCAAAGTATGTACGAGAATCCGAGGCGTAAATCAGAGAACTGCTATATGCAAGATTCTATTATCATTAGAGACGGAAACAATGCAGTATATAGGAACCTACAGATGTTGTATACATACACAGAAAAATGCTCCTTTAAAGAAAAGAATTCTTCAACAAAAAATCTTATATAAATCCTGATTTTTTGCTTATGAGTTTAGCATAAGAAAACATAGATACTAGAAGTGTAAATAAATAGTGGAGACATTATCAGTCTCATCAGATTAAAATAACTCCGTTCATATGTCCCATGTTTAAAAGGCAAAAAAAGATTCTACGTTTTTTTTACAATGGACTATGTATAAATTGTATTTGCCTTGGCGCAGGCAAAATCAGTGGTGAGATATTGTTTTGCTTGGCTTCATTTTATTTTAATTAGAATGCTCCGAACAAAAAAGTTAACCCCGGACTGAACATGCTATTCTACACTATACATACCGTTGTTACACAACTACTACTAACTGACTCACTTGTGTACTGGCATGGTATAGGGCTTTTGTGCTGTACTGTGTTGTGTTAAGCATACTCTAGTAGTTTAGAAAACACAGAAAGTCATAATATTACCATTTTGAGATAGTAGTATATTACTATTATACTGACAGGATATTAGAATACACGCGGATAAGGGCAAAACTCTGAAGTGGAGATTTTCTTCACTTTCTTTCCAATGCATTTTCATTCACCGGTTTTATAGAGATGAGCTGAATTGACAGAAAAGCCCCCTATCGAAGTTTTTAAATTCAAGTCGTTGCTGTTGTCTTGTTCTGCTGCGTTCTACTTTTCGATATACAGGTTTAGACTCCATTATTTTATAGACTTCTATACATACACAACATTGGACCTTGTCTTGTATTGTGTATCTTTAGAAAGTACTAGTACTACTACTAGCCACTAGTAGTAGTATGTACTTGAGCAGGAATGCGAATGTAATGTGAATGCGGATAATACTTGCTGTCATGGCTGAGCAGTATTAGAGGGTAGGGCACCCGGCGTTACCAACCCAAACTCAACACTAACCCGGCGATATTACTAACCTCTATATTGTAATCTATCCTATCATGCAAAGTATACAATACAACACCGGTACTTTGCTTGATGCATTACTCTCCTAACTAGAATTTCCTGGTACGCTGGTATTAAGATTCAGGAACATTTTGTTGCAATGAAAAATAATCGAATTTTGTCTATCTGTCGGATTCGGATCATATAATATTGGAGCAACAATTTTCTATTAGGTACCCACTTTTATTTACTATTTCTTTATTTTATTTGTAGGTACATAATAAAGAACTGTATTTTAATCCATCTACAAGTTACCTTGAGCGTGTAAGTAATAAGAGTAAGCGTACTCATTTACACTTGCACTGAATGGATTGATATGCAGTACTACCGTGTATATGCTACTACTATGCTTTTAGTATGGAGGTTGGTAATGTCATCAGGATGGTGTTTTGCCCGGGTTGGTAGGCTTAGGTTATCGGTTGAGCTGCTACAATATAAAGGGATGTATAGACGGTATTGAATTGAGTATTATGAATGTACTGCTGGATTGCAGAACACATAGGTACAATAGTAGGTACACAAGGTTCTGTTGTTTATTAAATGAAATTCTTCTCACGAAGAAATGGAACGTTGAGGAAAAAACAATAAGTTATTGAGTTAGATGTTATGCTATACCTACAGATGTAAATAATGTATGTTTACTTGTCATGCAAGTTATGTCGCGGTTCCGTTTCGTTCGTTCTGTCTACTTACTCTGTAAAATGCAAAAGTGTGGAATTCTTCTGTTTTGTACAGATACAAATTCACATTCAAAATAATAATGTAGGGGAGTTGGGTTACAGTCTCCTATAAAGCATGGGTTTATTTAGCAATGAGACATTGAATTTGCATATGTCTTCTCACTATTTGTAATGGATGAATAATGGAGTAGAAAGTAAGAAGATTTCCAATCCTTCTCTGCTCTAACTCTACATGCAAGCTTGTATGTCTTCTATGGGTTCTATTATGGCTTCTATGTGTGTATGTTTATTGTTAGATAAAATGTAGCATTTGTTGTAGTAAGTTGATACTGTGTTTACAGTAGTTTCAGTCTTTCAGTGTCTCATGGAGTTCTAGTAATGTACAAAAAGGTATAATGTATTCACTTTAGTTCGCAAACGCAGTAGGTACTCAAGTACTCACTCTTAATATTGGCTGAGTTTGCTAAAAGTCTAAAATTGTACAGTAAATGTTTTTGATGATATTATGTGCTTGTGTATGTACGGAGTAAGTATGTGTGCACTACAAATGAAATGAAAATGGAAGTTTTTCCATTTACCTCGATCCACTTGTGTCGCACAAGTATGCGAAAGTAAGTGGGTGGGCTGGGTAAGTAAGAAAGTCAAAGTAATTTTTGTACAATTCCAGGAATCTCATATATAGTTTTATTGACTAGGTAGGTAGGTGTAGACTTCTTTAGAGTTGAGAGACTAGAGAGAGAATAGTAAATACTGGAGAATGGTGTAAGTGTAAGGTAAGTCTTGTGAATGTTTGCTTCCTGTACCCTGATTTGTGTCTTTTAGTCCGACTCTGACTGACTTGATAACATAAAAGGCAACCTCGCTGTCTTGTCACTTATTCCGCTTATCTGTGCCAAAAATCCATTCAGTCTACTTTTATACTTCCCTCTGTACATCCTACAATTGTAAGTAAGTACGCAACATATCCCTATCCTTTTTGGGTGTGAATGAGAACGCTTTTATATACAAAGTCATGCATACCTCTATCGTCTACTTATGCAGAATTGCCGACGACATATTACATGTTTTCTTTGCTTATGCTTATACGTTGCAGGGTATAAATATAACTTACTCGAAACTACTTTCCCGTGTTTCGTCACTATCTTCACAAATGCATTTACTTTCGTTGTCGTCTCTATGCCCTGGTGAGTGCGACAAGGGTGAATACTATCTCTCCAAGTTTCACACACCAAATTGACTTTATAAAGAGGATTTGAGAGACTTTGTCTCTGTTCTGATATGATTTTCCACAATACGACGAGCAACTACATACTATACTCTTACTACATATTATAACATTTATCTGCATTGTAAACGTACAGGTAGTATATACAGTAAGGCGGACGTCTTAGGTATTTTAGGTTATGCAGAAATATTCAGTTTGAGTCCCTATTGTGAGAAACAAAACCACTCTGCCACTATCTGTTTCGCATAATGTAATACAAAATAGGCACATTACGAGCTCTTCTATACAAAATAAACATGCCTCCATTTTCTTTCTATCAGCATTACACTGAAATTCGTAAAAAACCATGCAAATTGTTTGCAAAAGTAAAAGCAGCAAGGTCGTTAAAGGTTGAAATGTTAGTGTACATACGTATGAATTGTTATGTTTGATTTGCATTTATTGCACACAGGAATAGGTCCCTGGTTTAACTGATTCTTTATGGAATGCCATAAATGTGCAGCCACATTGACGTTCAATGGGCTTTTACCTGATGTTGTTGCTCACATAAAGTGCATAGAGGTAATTTCATTTGTCTAAGTGTCCATTAACTTCATGGAACGGAACCTCAATTGCAATTTCTTGGATAAGGTGTGCTACTGAATTGGTTTACTTGAGTATAAATTACATAGTACAGATACTGGGTGACGATACACAATGCTCAACAACATAAATAGGTTTCCAGGTTGCATTACATTTATGGTTAGTGAAAAGCGTCTTTGTACACCAGAAGTGCTTGATTTGTGGGATTGTGACAGGAATTGCTTTACTGCTCCAAAACCATCTTGGTCGAATCTGTTCAATTTGACTGAAAGCCTGTTTCCTGTCTTGTCACGTCAAGTCATCGAATTCCCTGTCAATACTTTGCTCTAGATCTTTTCTCCAGGCTTTCTCGTCGTGTCATGTGAACTGGAGAGGGAAAGAAACATTCTCCAATGCATTTTCCATTCAATTTCTTTCGAGCCGATCGGAATGTGAAGGAAATAGCATGTAGTTAAACTCTCGAAGAAACTTTCCCAAAGTTGCTTGTCCGGTAAAAATTCTTTGTTGCCATAAGTGCTCCCATTATGCTTCCCAGGTTTCGGACCAGAAATAAATATTACTCGTGCTTCTTGGTGAATGACTGACCACTTTATTTTATTTTGCCCCATTGGATCTATGCTCGCAGGTTTGACGTTGGCAGATGTGTCAGCTTTTATTTATTCGTTTCACAACTTCTTTTGTATACAAGCAAGCTAGTTGACACTTCCATTTGTCAAATCATTTCTTTTTAAGTACTTCGACGTATTTTCACCAACACCAATATCAATTTTTTAGAGATCAACAAAGATTTTATCCATAATACTCAAAAACATCAAAATCCAGAATGTCAATGTGGCGAAAAAGAGATGCCTAGAGTTTCTCTCCATTGCATTCCCTAAATGTTTTCATTGAAAGTTTTGTTATGGGTGACAATTCTCAAGAGGAAATTTCAGATCCAGTTTTACAATAAGACTACAGTTTACACTAACAGTTGGAATATATAGGTGAAAGTGTGGGTGTTCCTTCCTGGTATTAAAGTTTGAATTGTATTAAACACCTGGCTTCATTTTCTTCACACACCCAAAAGTACACTTACGTTTCGTGAATTGAACCTATTGTGATATAACGCACAAAAATAAATTCAAATCTATATAAATAAAATTGGTATTGAATTCTGTAATA
>JAQFYB010004662.1:0-15719 GCA_034694085.1 Pogonognathellus longicornis
GATCGTAAGTAAAACCCATAAAACGTCAACTTTGTCAATTTTGGTGGAAGATTCTCCAGGTAGTTTAGATTGATGCTCTCTCTGTGCTCATGATTTACATCCTGAATGCAAAGTTCTTGAAGGTAGGTCAAATTAGGCAAAACTGTTGACAAGTCCAAACTTTCCTGTTCCGGCCACTTAGTTTCAATTGACAAGTATCTGAGATTTCTTTGCGTTAGTAATGCTGCAGCTAAGTTTATTGTATTATAGTCTTGAATGATTCGAATTGTCAAATGCCTCAAACTATTTTCATCCAAAAAGTCCAAATAGTTGATAAATCCTTGCCAAGATTGCCATCTCCAAGAATGAGAATCTTCCCCAATGGTTAACATATCCAAACGAAGACGAATGTTTTCATTTCTCAAACGGTCAAAAAACAAATCTCCATTGTCATTCCGGAAGTAAGAAAAAATACGGATTGTACCCACATTCAAGCGAATTATATCAAAACAGTACTGTTGGATGGGAGCCGGTAGAGGACGGTAATAAAGATGTTTCCATTTTGTCATTCTTGCTTTATCAAAGCGAAATTCTTCGAGAACTCCTAGTGACCGTTTTTTCAGCAAATCGAAAATACACAGAGGGAAGAAATCTTCTTCGATGAGAACTATTCGGGTGATTCTGGGAGGAATCATCTCTGTTCCTTCGGGTAACACCAATTCCTCATGAACACAAGCACATGTTAGATATCGGAGTCTTCTACTATCTGTACGTGGTGTATGTCGGTTGTTCGCTACCCGAATTTTGGTTAATTCAAACTTGCACTGTTTAAATGTGACATCAGCTATGTGTGGCAATGCCATTAAAAAAGTTACCATACGGTCGCACGAAATCGACACATATTTGAAATATAAGATTGTCACATTCTGGCCGGTCAACTTCCAGTATTTATCAAAAATGGTGTTTCTATTAAATGGGAAATAGAGGAAAAACACGTTCTTCCATTTCAACGTGCTCTCCAAGTGAAGTCCACGGGCTTTCGTTATCCAATCTTGCCGTAAAACACCCCGACAATTCTTCATTCTTGTGCTCTGGGAGATGACAGTATTCCATTCGCGACAAATCAAACGTAGACGCTTCAAAGCAGGGAAAGTTATATAAGACATCAATCGAATAAGTGCCTGTAATGTAGTGAAAAATGATATTTTGAAAATATTTACAGGCAAATACTTTACAATTGTTAATAAAAATAAAATCTTCCATGCGAATATTTCTGAAATCTGCAATATAATTGTTTTTGCTATTATGCTATTTACATTTTCAATACTATTTTTTTAATAATAGTCAATAGCACAAACATTCATGAATACTCTTTTCTTGTCAATAAAAGTATCGCTAAATTGTAAATTAAAAATAAGTATTTTTACAGCCGGTGGAAATGGTTTTTGTGATCCCTGTTCCATTGTTTCTCCTAGTTCCATTTGAACTTGTTGTTCTATAGTATTAAGATCCATTTTCTTCGCCATATTATATTTTGTGCTAACGTGATAAACTATAGGAATCTTGTCAAAAAAGTCGAGTCAATTCACAATTTGAGAACATTAAATAGGTACCTCCAATTACATTCTCCTACTTCTTGTGCTCGAATAATGATTTACATACACATTTATATTATGGTAGTTTGAAATCCTTTTGCATTTATAATTGCTTATTTCTTTGTTTTTCATTATTTAAAAAGAGTGCACCATTAGCAACACCATGGTAGAGAGACTCTGGACTGGAGAGATATTTATATTTGTATAAAAACTGTGGCATGGAATTCGTGACAGAAATGCCCAATCTCGCATATACAAGGCCATTGCAATTTTTACACATGATGATTTTTAGAATTATTTAGAACGGACACTTCGAATTTGGGGCTTACTAATTTAGTATTAATTTATTAAAAATCTTTAGTCATTTTTCAACGGATTTGGTTGAAATTTTGGCAATGCAGACCAGTTTTTACCGATTAAAATTCAAATCAGAAGGTACAGGGCAGTGTTATTTTACAAACGTATTTTTACGTTTTTGAAGGTAAACACAACTTACTTAGAAGATGACCCAGACATTAAATGGATTACAATGTTAAGGCATTTATGAATACTACCTTGTATAAAAATTTGAAATTAATTCAGTTTAAAACTCGGAGTACGTGTGTAATGCAATGCCAGACCTCTTAGTCATGAGGGCAGCCTTAACTTAACAATATGAAGATTTGATTATTGCAATTATAATTAAAAAGAATATGAAGAAATAAATTATTCTAATTTTATTTCATATCAAAGTTATTTTCTGGTCTAGGTTCAAGAAGAGAGACTAATTTTTTGACAATACTTGTACATGTCATTTGAGACAAAACATCTGCATTAGTAACGGAAGAACAAATTAATGAATCAATGGTTAAGTTTGTGTTGAATAAATATGCAATTGGGTCTAGGATAATGGGAGGTAGTTGAAATTTTTCCATACAAACTGGATAGTCCGGATATTCTTCGATTTTAGAGCACGTTTGGTCAAGAGCGCAATCATCGTCAGTAGAACAAAGGCAATTATCCAAAAGAGCACAATGAAGCGTTGATGGGTCCGTATTCATTTTCTTCCCCACCCCCTTAATCCTTTTGCCAAAAGCGTTGAGGAAAATTCCGTTAGGATCAAACTGGTTCATTTTTGCAATAAAGGCCGCACGGGCAGCAGGATCTAATTTCTGCTCAATAATATAAGCGCTGTGATAATAAAAACCATTCTTGCCCCAATGTGGTCTTCCAGAATATTTTGATACCTGAAATAATGGTGGGATTGTCAGTTTCAGCATTAACCATCAATTGATGTAAGGGGCGATAATTTTAGTCCAAACAAAAACTGCATTAAAATTAAAATACGGACGAATGAATAGGAACCCTACCAGAGTTTGAAGTATTGCCTGGTATGCCGCCAAACACAGGCTGCCTTCAAAATATGGATTTTTTCTCTTTAAAGTGTAGAATTGAAAATGGCATGCTTCATATCCATGGTTAGTTGACATATACGAAGGAGATGGTGCAGAAAATCTTAAAAGAATTCCAAACATTGGAAAAACTGCGGGTGTTTTAGATGCAATATCTTTTAGTTCTTTTACAAACTCCGGGAGATACTCAAGAGGAAAAGTGATTTCGTTATCAAGGAACGTTAAGTTATTTATAGGTCCATGGAACCACTCGCACTGAAGAACACCGCTTTCTGGACAAGTCG
The DNA here is from genome assembly GCA_034694085.1 of Pogonognathellus longicornis. Taxonomy (NCBI): domain Eukaryota; kingdom Metazoa; phylum Arthropoda; class Collembola; order Entomobryomorpha; family Tomoceridae; genus Pogonognathellus; species Pogonognathellus longicornis. The sequence continues at coordinate 3,250 of JAQFYB010004662.1, forward strand.
GTGCAAACATTAAGTCATAATAGCCTGTAGCGGGATTCTGAGCTTTTATCCCATTTTCAGTGTAAATCGGAACAAAATCTGGAATCGTTGTTAGTAAAGTTTGCATTGTATACGCCTGGAGAATTTCTGCACCGATATAACTTTTAAGCCCCTGGATTATTTCCACCGTTGGGACAAGATAAGAATTAAACGATGCTGTAGTTGATGGAGCGTGATCATTTGTATAAGCATGTCCAGATGTGTTCACATCCACAATGGTCCAATTTGCAATGACTACCTGCAACAATAAATTTTTTTGCCTTGTTTATAGTTTTTAAACAATTCTACCTATTTACTCGAAACTTATTTTCAAAATGTTCATTCATAACGCTCAAAGATTTTTGTTTCGTCAGAAATATATAATCAGGGCGTATCTAGGATTCGTAAAAATTGGAATTTGTGATGAAGGGGGCATGCATGAGCCCAATTTAAATCGTAGCAAAATTTCCTACTTCCTATAATTATATTATTTGATTATTTGTTGTATTTATGAAACTTTGGGATGCACCCGACCTGGACACGCCCTTGCTCTTAATGAAGATACCTTTCTAAACGATGGAAACCAGTACACACTAATTTGATCCGTATTCCTTGCTATATCGAAAATACTTCCATTCGTCAAAATCTCTTCGTTGGCCACATAATTGTGTGCACGGACTTTATACAACGGCACTGTCCTGAAAGTAGCTCTTACAATAATTCCAAGTAATCCTAAATGAATTCTGAAAGCGAGTAAATCCTCATTGGACGTGATCATTTGCATATTTCCAACCCCATTAATAATTGTCAATCTAATAACTTGGGCTGATATGGAACAATTGTGTTTAATGGAAGACCCGTGTGAACCGGTTCCAATTGCCCCTCCAATTGTGATATTCCCGAAAGATGGAATGGTTCTAAGTGCCCTCCCATGGTTTCTAAGGAATGTCGTGAAATCCCGCAAAGAAACTCCTGCACCCGCAGTGGCAGTGAAATCTTCATTTAATTTCATTCCTTGAATTCCTCGCATGTCCACAGGAATTCCATCCGTGCAAATAATATCAGTTATGGAAAATCGATGTCCAAATGCTTTCACTGTTGTTTTTCTAGTAATGGCTTCTTTTACTATTGCCATAACCTCCGGAACATTTTTCGGATAACGAATTTGATCACTTGGCATGCACACAGGTCCTTTTAAATACGACGTGTAGTCGCCATTTGGTAGTCTACTTTTGAAATGGGAACATTTACATTTATATTTTATTATTTAAAATGGGTTTATATAGTTGATTGATACTAACATTGCAATTTTATAAATACCTGTCTATTACACAGGCGCGTACCCAGGATCAAGTTGAAGGTGTCCAACAAGGGTTTATACAGAAATTAAATATTGGGAGACCGAAATTGGAATATTATGAGATACAATTGAGTCCATAATAGCGCTTGGGCTTTAGCTGAAGTTAATTAGGTTTTAACCAACTTAAAATGTATCAAATTCGCACGTAACACGGAATGTTTCCAACTTTTATGGCAAAATAATCTGTTTTTGAGATAACAAACTCATTATGGGGGCGCACGTGTACCCCCACCCTGGGTACGCGCATGTGTCTGTAGGTATTTCAGTATGTGATTGTAAAATGATTAATGTAATTACAATAAATTAAAAAATGACTGGTTAAGCATTGCTCCATCAACAGAACGCTCAAAGCCCTTTACTATAACATCTGCAAGTGTTGCTGTGTGAAGCGTTATGATCAACAAAGAACGAAGTTGTGATGCCATAGAATTCGGACAAATGACACCCTCAAGTGCAAGTCTACAATACGTAAAACTATTATTATGAAAAACATTGTGAAACATTAAAACATTCAACAATAAGAACTAGTAATAAAGAAGAGAGTAATAATAAATTATAATTTGTGGCTACCGGTAAATGAAGTTGTCACAAAGGTGTCCGTTTAAATTACAGTAAAGACAAATGCGTGTTAACCTTGACCTATTACTGTAGGAACTTTTACCGTTCTGGTTTTTAGAGTGGAGAACATTATTCAGAAAAATGTAATATAATTATTGCTACACATAAAAATATGCACAAAATCATCTGACTCTCAAAGAACTTAATATCCCCATTGATTTAACATCTTGTGTGTTTCCTAGTACCTAACATACGCGTAAGAGCAATTATGATAACTGTTACGCAATTATGCAATAATAAAATTTTATCTTCATTTGTTTCACCAAATATTATTACTATAATGCATTTCGCATTGTATTTAGTGCTATGAAAGCATGTGTAGTATATTTACAGCATTAATTTAAGTACGAAACAAGCAACCATTAACAGATTTAGTAGTAGCAATAACTACAATTCATGATAAATGTACTAAAATACAGATGATGAGCAAAATTAATGATACCACATTACTACATTGTTACATGTACTAATAAAAATGGCGGAATTCAAGTTATTAGCTGAAAATTGTGCTATTGACAAAGCAAATGCAAAGTACTTCTACTTCTAATAGGTTCTTTGCTGTAACCTTATGTACAATCATTTAACCTACCTACATTGGCTACATTACATTTAAGCAACTATTTGATCCTTGAGGATTATTGATTATTGAAAATTTGTGTTATGTCAATAGTATCTAACGTAATAATGTTTAATTTGTATTTACATTAAATGTTTTGCAAGAAATTATTACATAATCAGTAATGTAGGGTAATCCAATACAGGTGGTACTGGCAAAGATGTGTATGGTTTAGTTCCATACTTCTGTTTCGGAGTGCTCACAGTGCTCAGGCAGGTTACTTTTGAGGGTTTGAAACGCATAATTTTATGCAATCATTATTGGCACAGTTGGATAATAATTAAATAAACGCATGAAAAGTGACTGGTGCTAATACAGTAATTATTACTATTTGAATTTAATATGAATGAACATAATATAGGATTTGATTTGAAACTGATTAAAAATAATTTCAGGGCTCAATTATTCATATACACATAGATATAAGGTGTAGGTATTAGCATGTATTGTTATGTTGCTACATTTGTGCCAATTTAAAAGTAAATAGATCATCAAAGGTCACTATGTTCAATAAATATTTTATATTATCATTTTATCCAGTAAATTATTTATAAATTATAAACAACAAAAGGTTTTATAAAATTGTAGGAATTTTATCTCTGTGATTAATATAGTTCGAAGCGGTTGTCTTTAACTAAGACTCAGATACAATGATACTACAATATAAACTACAGTATGTAATCTGTAAATAAAAAGAATGAACTCTCATTGTCAGTAGCAAAATATTGTAATGCTGGCTATCTAGTATCTATATAGACATAATTACAAATACAATTCTATTTCAATTTAAAACTCTAAGAGAGAAATGATGAACAGAGAATTTATAGCAATAGTCTCATTCGAATTTAATGCTTTTATTATTCAATTCAATGATTTAATGGAGATAACAGTACGAATAACATTGCATAGTATTCAACATATTACACTAATAGTTAACACTCAATTTAATAAATATTCTTTGTTTTTGGCAATATTTGAATACCTATGTATAGGTACCAATAGATATCATGACATATTTTAACTTTGAAATCCTGCCAGGGACGCAAGAGAAGGGTCACAGAATTTCAAAGTGCAGCGATAAGTGGTGCCAATGCAGCGACACACATTACACTCATCGGGCTTGTACGACTGTCCCTTGTCGCAGCCATCTCTTGGTTCTTGTTGTCTTCTAGGGCCTGCAAAGTGCAAATAAAATCATAATTAAAGATTGGCCATAATGTACAAAAGTATGTTCAACGTAAATAGACCATATGTTATGGGGTATAATTTATACTGACAATAACAATGAGTCAATTTTAGCATTAGAAACAATCAACTACAAATTAAACGACATTTTACGTTAAAATACATTGAAAATGCCCTGATTTCTGTAATGTGATTTGCCTAAGTTGATATTTTGTCTAATTTTACACACTTACTTGCTGGAGAGCCTGTACAGTATGCAACTAACAAAACTGTCAAAATCAAAGCACAAGAAATCTTCATATTGGTTAATGATCCTGAATATCCTTCAAAACAATAATTTTTATAACAAGAGAGAATACGTGAATGAAACCGTTAGATTTTTCAGTGTGAGATGTTTATCGCGAATGAATAAAATGACAGAAATATTTGGCTTTATATATTCTTTCAGCAACCAGTAGTACTAACGCCAGTCCTGTAAAAAATGTAATAGTTAATGCAATACCTACGTGATTCTGAGTAGTGCTTTATTGATTTGATACGTGGAATTGTGTACACAGCTAAAAGCAGACCGCGACCCTTTCACCGTTCCGTATGTAAAGTAAAATATTGCTTTACACGTTCATCATCAACTTCCTACTGCACTAGAGCTATTCCGACAGCACATCTCTATAGACTCTCAGTTCTACGCAGTACATGGAATTGTTTTTACTACTAGGATTCAGGAGATTGTTTCATATTTGCTAACCCACAACAAACAATCGCATAGGTATAAATAATTGTATATAGTGTTGCAGTTTTTGGGCAATTTAATGCAATCACATTAGTATGAACAGGATATTACAATATTACGTTGCAAATAGTGTAGTATTTATTTAGTTAAAGGTATGTATGCATATAAAATGGCAGCTCAATTAAAACCATCGTTAATGCGAATAATGTAAAATCTATGACCTTGGCTTATACTCGCGATACTGGGTAGAGACTATCTGTACATGAATATCATGAAGTAAAAGGTAAAAAGCAAATGATCAAGTATTTAGCAACACTAAAAACAAAACGAGAATACTATAGGTAGGTACTGATATAGCAGTGGCGTATTTACGCTATTTATTTAGGCTTAGGGGGCTGAAGTCTCCTTCCTAAATTTTTGGACTATATACATAAAATTTTAATAACATTATGTCTCGGCCAAAATTTCAAAAAAATAAGCAATTTTGTCCTTACTTTTTTGCTCAAGCTCCCTCTAAATATGCAACCTAGATGCGCCCCTGTTATAAGTATACATAATACATTACCTTTAAAAATATGAAATATCAATACACAGATGAAACAGGTTCGCCCCAATTTCTCTTGCAGATTACACTTTACATTGCATATAAAGTTATTATTATAGTCATTACTCTTTTGGTACGTGCTTCTGCAAGTATAAAACAGATTGTTATAATATTGCAAAAATGCAAATGTCACGTTCAATTCAAGCATGCAGCAATATTTTAAAGTTGTTTTGTAGAAGGTGCAGGTAACTGTAAATGAATTGGTATTGTTGAATTGGTATTGTTGTAGTATACTAACTACTAACGTGAAAGGAGAATGACTCTTTTGCCAATAAATAAAAGTGTCAAGCACATTTTGCTCGAATGTGTTTTGGTGTGGAATATTGTGCAGCATTTATTTCATCTTTGAACTGGCCTTGTTGCTCAGTACAAACAAAAGCTAATTTAAATTGTAAATCGTACCTACACATACATACGAAGATGAAGAACATTAAAAATTATTGCTGTTTTGTATGCGGAAATGAAATTAAAAAATGTCCATCATATTTGTATATTATTTTTTACTCTGAAACTAGCGTATCTTTCTATTTAACACATTCCTATTGTATACCCCTCTCTATACTCAATCACATTTTCTTTCTTTGCCTTGAGTAGGAATTTAGGAATAACAAACCCTAGAGGGAAAATACTAGCAAACTATAATCAAATCACTGTTGTTAACCGCATTATATTCTGTATTGTAATTTGCAGTACGCGTTATAAATGAAAAATTAGTTATAATAATGGTAGTTTCTTGGCTATTCCTGTTGCAAAATCAGGTGCTTATATAATTAAACATTTAGGTGTTAGCAATTACAGGTACCTACGCAGTCATTGACAAATTGCGTCATAACATCTTTATAGAAACAGGAAAAACATTGCCGTAAAATTTTTGTTGTATATGTGGTGCGATTTAATAGTTACTTTATACTTTTATGATGGCAATGACATTAGTTGAATAAAATCTAGTTGTTTCATCATTTACATATTATCCTATGCCTATGGTCACAAAAACTCTCACCTTCAAACACAATCATAATCATAGTATTATTTCAACTAGCTCTTTGTCCGTTGTTGAAGCTTGAATTTGTTCAATCACGTCATAACAAATTTTTTCATCACTGTACTATGTACTAAATAAAACTATTTTCCGACTCTGTTTAAATCACTTTACAACATTCCCTAATAACATTTTAATATGCAATTCTCACTGCGAGAATTATGATTGGAAAAGACCCAACAATAGAAACAATCATTTCTTACAATTACAATTTGAAAAGATATTTACGTAGGTTCATTAATTACTTATTTCCAAATAGGTAATGAAGGTAGGTACTTGCATTCACATAGATTCACTAAAATACACAGTGAGACTTCCTTATAGAAAGGTTTGAAGTTATGGGAAGATACCTAGGTTTGTAAATTCTTAAGAGTGTAATGTAATAATTATCAGTGATGTATTTATGGAGGGGGCTTAGCAGGATGAATTTTTCTCAAATTGGACTATACACTAGACAACATTAAGGGTTAAGTCTCTCCTAAAATGCCAACAGCAGGTAACTTTATAAAAAAAAATTGCTTTAGCCAATCCCTCCAATATGTTCTGGATGAGCCCATGATAATGATACATACTAATCATACTACATAGAATAAGAAAACTACTTACATAAAGATCAGAACCTACCTTAAAATCTACCGAAGGGTGATTTTGAATATTGCTTAATACCTTCACTAAAATAAATACACCAATTAACGAAATTGCTGTATACTAGTTATATTTTCTATTTTATCAACTACAACTTTTTTAAGTTCGTGCTTTTGTGAGCATTTACAAATAGCATTTATTTGAAAATTGCGTTTTAAAAGTGAGTCATAAAATCTTTAAGTACCTGAAACAAGATTTTTTAACATAATTACATAAATAAGTAGAGAAAATGGTATAAATTATAACTATGATGAGGAAACTAATAGCCAGGAAAATTTGTTCATGTACTTCCCTTTTAAAATAAAAATATTATGAACTAGACAAAGATCTTTCTCAAGTGTCTGAATAATTTATAACCTATTGGCTATACTAGGTGCAAATGTATAAAACATACTACAATCGTGAAAAAAATACAAATCAGAAATCACCATACAGGTACTTAAATCACCATGCATAGTGATACAAATCACCCTGTATAGTAAATGAATATTTGTACTATAACATGACAATAATGTGTTATTGTTTTTCAAAAACAGAATAACTCGTGTTTTGAAAGCTTTCTTAAATTACTCATACTACAAGACAATGCACAGACTACATACAGAAATATAAGAATGTTGTATACTTTACAATACTGCATGGAATACCACAGACGATTTGCGTCAATACGCATTAAATGGAAGTTTCAAGTTACAAAATATTGTCCTAAAGGTGACTTTAACGGATTTTTCTTTATTTTCTCAGTTGGTTACAATTTACAAAGCAACAACACAATAACAGTCGTAGTTGAGAAGATTGACATTTTTGTAAAGTAGAAGTTTATGCCAGGCTTTATCTTATGTTGTCAATTACTAGTCACCGGTTTGTTTGGTTCGTGTGAATCTCTGAAATTATTTTCTCACGTAGTATGAAGTCTAATTGCGAACAGGAAAGAGACCTTAAAGATGACTCACACACATAGCATTATATAAAGTACTGATTGTGGTATATTTGATTGTGAAGATATGGTAGATGGGTAGCTGTGTTTCATAGTCCGTCTTTACATGTAGAAGTATGTAGAAGAGTTCCATGCTCCATCCAACATGGTTTTGATTTTGATAATATTATAATGTTGTACTACTGGGACTTGAGACTCTTCTTCTGCGTCTGTAAAACTGAAAGTGACCTGACTGTAGACCTTGTACCTTGATATTAAAAATTTGTGGTTGGAACTCACAGTTGCATTCAACAACTGTAATTAGTTCATGTAGGAACATTCCCATTGCACGTGGCAGGATGGTAAGCAGCTAGAAACAGTCTCATCTATAGTAACGTCAACGTATACTTCTAGAGCTAATATGCCGTAGATTAACAAGTTTCTTATTCAGGTGTTGTAAATGTTGTATAATGATATTGCGTAAGCCGAAGCCTATTTTTAAATTAGACGACAAAGGCTTTCGCAGATATTGTTGAATGCAAAACAAAAATTCGTACACTTGACATTAATAGTGGGTAATAATAATATCTTCAATTTAATAAAATTATTGATTTATGTTAGGTATGATTATAGATATTAGGTACGTTGGGATAAAAAATATTGTACATATATTTAGTACATTTCTAAAAATTAATAATCAATTTTTACCAGCAAAACAAAGTTATTTAGCACAATTATTAAAAAATGACAATTAAATATTGAAAGTAACTTTAAATACATTGCCTTGTTCCAAAACATTCGTTTTTCAAAAGATTCTAATATGTAGTTACAACTTTTGACTTTCGTTTTATAATAAACGTTTACGACTAAGTAAATTTAAGTATACCTGTCTGTACAATTAATACTCTCAACACATTTCCTAGTGTTCATTATTTTCGTTAGCACGGGTGGTCACATATCTGGGGGCTAGAGCAAACCGCATAGAAAATTTCAGCAAATTTGGACCAAAATTCAACACAAAATACATTAAATTCACGCCTGAACAAATCTATTTGATCTAGTGTAGTCTCAAAAATCTGGGGGGGAGGCTTCAGTCCCTTAAGCCATCCCTAAATACGCCACTGTATCGTTAGTTATACAATACAAGTGTTAAATGTTTAATAACTGAAACGGATAGGTATCTAATGTGACTATTACACAAATATTTTATTTCCATAACCATGTCTTAATACTTGTATATCTGCACAGAGAATGAATTGCGTTGCTTTGATTAGTGCGGTTGGCATATTTTTAGAAAAATAATATTGACCCCATTTATTATTATATTGTACATGCTTCTGCCAATTAGATGCCTTTTTTTTTATTTTAAGCCTTCCTGACCTAAATCCTTTCAAGTATCTATTATTTAAATAATTAATACTTGGAAAAGCATGAAAAGTACCTAAAAGATACCTATAATTAAACCGCAAAAAATCTGCTCACATTCTCAATGTTTTGAGCTAATTATTATAAAGCTACTATAATAGGTTGGGCTTTTTCAAAGCCCTAATGTTTTTCAACACGCAAATTACAATGTTAGTTTAATAGAAATTGTATTTATTTACTAGTACAATAAATATTTCGTTGCTATAATTTGCATTTTTGTCCACCAATAAACTCTTTCTTCTATATTTGCTAAAACTTAAGCAAAACCTGACCTTTTATTTCAGGTTTGGCACATGAACACATTATATTTTAAAACTAAACCAGGTAAAACTAAATAATTTTAAGAAAAATGTTTCCTTTGAAATATGTGAGTTTTGTAACTATACTTTGGAAATTACTGTGAAGCGCAGACAGCGATACTAGTAGATTGCAGTTTAGGGTAGACTATAATTTTGTAGGAGACAATTAATTGTTAATTACACAACAGAAAGGTATACCGATAACCACGACCGTATCCAGAAATTGATTTCGTTAAGCAATGTCGGTCAATAATTACGTTTAAATAAAATTGGGGGAATGTAGGCCAAAATCAAGATAATTTTTTTGCGATTTTATCACTTTTACTGCAAAATAAACTTTTTTTTGGGATTTCGGGAAGCGGCAATTGCCCGTTTGCTCCCCCTGTATATAGCTATGCATAGAACCGATGGGGTCATATTCTAGTCTAACTGTCAGAAACATTACATCTGGAAAATTAAGAAGTCCATTTAGTACCTAATAAATAAGGAAGAAGTTATTTTTAATGAATGTTTCATTGACTAAAATGAAGACTGACAAACTACATTATAAATGTACTTTATCTTTTTCTGAAGTTTACGTATGAATTGTGAAATGAACTTATAGGAATGGAAATACTTTCGGAACAATGTGACAGAATGGTAAAACAATTAGACTGAAAATATAATGCTTTAGTTTATCGTAATATTCATTAGTGTAATAGTCATGTAAACATTCACGGGGAAGAAGATGATTAAATTGATAATAAGCGGTAAATAATTTTAGTATTGATAACAATTCAATAGGTATAAGGAAACACGTGTACGTTTTGCAGGTCGTAAACACAACAGAAGTATGCTGTTTTTTCGTCAGAAAGATATTTTTGCCATTAATATTTTCCTGAATTCTCTCCCTTTGTTCCCTCCATTCCATGTTAAACTGGAAATAAGTAAGTTAAAAGTTTACACGGTCTCTTTTAAGTTGAGCTTTTCGAGATAAAAAAAGTCTGGAGATAAAGCTCCCTGCATAAACATTTTTATTCCAGAAGCGATCGGCAACAACCTTACATTTCTTATCTTCCTCGCGTGTTAGCGCTCATGTGAAAAGACAGAAAAATAAATATAAGTTTTACAAACGTGTTTTGATAACATCCATGCTTTTACTGATTGATTTTGTTAAATTACTGCTTTTAAGTTTACTATTGGGAATTTTAATTTTATGGAGTTTCAAACAAAATCCAACAGTAAAAATTGTAAGATATTTACATGTAGTAGGCATTTAACAGGGAACTAAAAAGGCAAATAGCAATGCTTTTTTTGCTTATTTTGCTTTTTTACTTCTTTTTACACCTTTTTTTATATCTGTTTCAGCCAAAATTTGGCTCTGTTTTTGAAAGGTATAAAAGCAAAATTCCTTTTTTCCTACCCCTGCTGCAAAGGCTTCCTTTTTTAAAAAAAGGCAACCTAGTTTAGCTAAAAAAGGTAACCTTTTTTGCCTTTTTTGATAAAAAAGGCATGCCTTTTTTGTTCCCTGGCATTTAATTACAGGCTAGACAGCTACAATTTAATACCTACATTAATTCTTATTAATTCTACCATTTGTAGTATTTAGGTATCAAGGCCGTATGCAGGATTTGGTTTCGGGGAGGGCACCAAAGTAAAAATGTTATTAATATGTATGTTTTCGCGCGAAATTTTTCAGCTAAATTGAACCAAAATCAACCTAAAAAGTATAAAATTCGCGTGTAGCGCGAAAAATTTCGCGATTTAGGGCACTTTCGTGCCCTAAATAACCTATTTTTTCGAGATTTCGGGGGGGGGGACGTGCCCTAGTGCCCTGTCGCTAGATACGGCACTGATAGGTATAAGATCTGTTACATGTTTATTGTACCGGATCTGCAATTCTGATCTGGAAATGTTATTAATTGGTGTATTATGAATGAATAAGATAAAAAAACGAGTTTTTTGCCTTTACCTTGAAAGTAAAGTTATTTATCATTTACCAATATGATACACCTATATGTGTATTTCGTTTGTGATTAATGTGATAGAAATACTAAAAAATCTGAGCAAACCTAATTTTAGCAAGATGCGAAAAGTACAAATATGAATATTTTGTTTCCTAGTTATTTTTGATGCTTGTAAATATTTGCTTGAATTTTGCATGTTAATGGTATATTTTTAGCGAGAATGTAATTTGTATTATTAGTATAAAGAATTTAAATGAGATGCATTTTGCATGTAGCTCTTAATAATTATTATTAATTATTATACATTATATCTTTATCACTCATCCTTAATACTGCATTTGTACTGTGCTTAATTACTTATTATGTAATATGTTCCCTAAACTATGTCATACTGCCTGCATACAATACACGTTTACTAAATTACTATTGTTTCAGTACATTACTAATATTAGGATATAAAAATTAAATTAAGGTATAATTCACACGGTAATCAAGATAAAATCTACCTATATCAACAGTCAACAGTTGAATAATATATTACTGAGTGGAAAGGGTTAATCTTGACATTTTACAAGGTCGTTTGTAGGTTCATTAGTACATTATTGTTTCAACCCACTCAAGTTATACAAGGTGCATATTTGATTTCTAATATTATATGCTGTACCTTTGTTATTAACCCTAATGTAGCTGTGATTAGGACAGGCTGCCCAGAGGAAATTTTGTTTTTATTATTTGGTATAGAAAGTGTGTTGACAGTATGATTGTAGAAGGTTATGAATTTTTTCCAATTCGATCACATTACCTTACGCTTTATTTCAAAAGTTCAGAATTTTAGGTCAAATTATTTGAACTGCAGAATTTTTCGAATTTGACAAGTTCAAATTTCCATTACTATTGGAATTTTTTGTTTACGAATGACATCCTATTGTACACAACATTATCTAAAGTACAAAGCATTACAAAATAAAATATGTACATTTCACAGAAGGTGCATAGTCAATAGTCAGAGCGTATTACAGTTACAGAACTCACACATTATCATGGGAACTTGACATCTTAAGACGTTCTT
>JAQFYB010004663.1:0-15717 GCA_034694085.1 Pogonognathellus longicornis
ATTTTTTCGTTCCCGTAAAATACGTATTTTTCCGTAAATGTCCGTAGTTCCATATCTCCCGGACTTTCAACCCTGGTTGTAATGCTTTGCTCTTGCACCATTTAGTTTATCATGTAACAGTATTTATTACTATATGTTGCAGAAAGCCCACCAATCAGGATGAGTCCGTCGACACAGCCATTATCTGTGGATTTATTTTCCAAAATCTATCCAATATTTGTCAAGATTTGAATTCTTAAAATCATTTTTCGTAGGTACTATTTACTAGTGTTTCTGATCTACAGGATGGTCAATTTACGTTGGGGTTGACATGAGCTCTAATGTCGACAAGCTGTAAAATCTCAAGCTAGTGCATACAAGCATACCTATCGTCAAGCTCAACTTTACTGGGGATTATAAACAACCTTACAGAACTCCAGAAGGTGTATACACGTAGACACGTAATACTCGGAACTTGTAGGCTACAGTATAATGTTCTGAGTGGTATGTGTATTAAGTATTGCGGCATAGCATAGCACAGCTGTGGACATTTTAGTAGAATACCACAATTTCTTGTAATACGATTATAACAATTTAAATTTCCTATTGAATTGGATTGAAATGACTACTGCAGTACGTATATATATAATTTTGGATGTCAATCACCTTGTATCTTTCCGTGTGTCCCGCTCCTGGCTTACGATTTTAAATACAATTGTAGTCTTTTTACCTTGTTTTGGAAAGGTCAGTGAGCGCATGAAATAAGAATTTAGTAGATAAATGATAAATAATAAGCTCGCTGGCCTCGCAGTGTCTCATAATATAAAGGCAAAACAAAACGAAAGGATTGCCCATGTATTAAAGATAGAAAACCACTGGTGGTATACCCTGTATAACTACCAATTTCTATTCCTGGAATATAAATACATGCATAGTGTGTATTTTTACAAAATAGATGCACATTGAATCTTCTGAATTGTATTGGGTTAAAATTGGTTTCAATGAAATTTAGTGGACGCTTTTGTCTCTAGAGGGTATGTATTTGAAAACGACTAATGAACTAACCGAGTATTTTAAAATCCGAAAGAACGAAATCCCTTAATTGAGGGGTTCATTGCTCATTCTTTAAGCCAGATCGTAGAGAGACTATATAGCTCATGCTAAAAGATATAGAGAACCTAATATTTTAGTTTATTATTCTGGCTCAAATAATTGAATGATTCGATGAGAAATGATATGATACGGTTGTGTAGTTGTGTGAGCTATAATGAATTTAATTACGAAAGTTTTGAATTGAATGAAACGGAATAAATACTAATTGAAAATGTAATAGTAAAGATACGCGACCTACTTTACATAACAATTGAACTGTAGAATTGAATCTGAAGACAGCATTGTATAAGGGATGATATTTTATGTGAATGTGTTAATTTTATTGTATCAGACTGATTGTGAGCATTAGGAATTGATTTTAAATAACAATTGAAAATAATTGGTATATTTCTAAGAGTATAAAGAAAGCTGTTCTGGAAATAGCTAAAGTTGTGTGAACGTGGAGGGAGACTTTGGCGGTGTACTGCTGAAGAGCTCCATTTCAAGATTGGCGTCCTTTATCATGGACCATGCCTCCAGTTTCGTTCATGCGGTTGAAGGATGGTCTCTTTTACAAGATACTGTCACTGCATGTCTCGCATTGCTATTTCAGAAACCCTGACACTCTGAATATAAGCAAGTACTATGGAAAGTAATAATATAATGGACTTTATATGTATATGAATATAATTACTTAAGGTGACTTCATCATAACACCACTTCAATTTCATCCCTGGAAAATAATACATAGAATAAATAGGGCATGATTTTTCTTGGTGTATTGTTTAATAGATTATTCACAAACGTAGAAAAAAAACCTTTAAAAGTTTTGAGATGATTTGTTCTTACGCTTTTAGCAAATGATTTTGGTAAGCTCATATACTGTATATTAATTTTTGTTTAACGAATTTGTAAGTCAGTAACATACGTATCATCGTAATTATCTTATTGTACGTATATTATATACCTGTAGGTATGTATGTAAATTATATTATGTGGTACACACTTCCCAATTGATATTAAACAGCTAGGTCGTTAATTAATGAGTAAGCTATAAGTCTAATAAATAACATAATATTTATTACAAGCGATACAGTTTAAAAAACATTAACAAAATTACTAAAAAATGTTACTACTAGTATCGCTACTTAAAATAATTAATTGCGAAACCATCCCATCCGAGTCAAACAAATTTGTCAAGCTTAAACTGAAATCTGCGGTTATCAAGATAAAGACTGATAAGACATTTATAAAACTGAAAGTGATATCGTCGCAACAATGGGGCAGAGCGGATTAAAAAAAGTGTTTCATCTATTATGACCTATGTCATTGATTAAGGTTTCAGACAAATTATTTTATTTTAAAAGTAGTAAAAGTTTCAGGCAGGACAAAGATATCAAGGCAAAACAACAGTTTGATTTTTATTGCAAACTAAAGAGTACGACAAAGTGATAATGTACAATCACAATACATAATAGCAGCCAAAAATCGAAGTAAAAGCAGAAGGTAGATTTTATTACAGAGTGCGCCTCATCCTAAACCAAACCCAATTTATGTGAAAAAAATCTTGGCAAGCTAAACTGTCATTAATAAAATTATACACATTGATAAACTATTATGGTGTAAACCTTCAAATGTCAGATTTATTTAAATGGCAGAATCTACTCATTAGAACAGTTTTCGATAAAATTAATAAGAATATGGAAACTCCGATTGATTTTTAATTAAGTAATAATATAAAATGTGGTTCGGCTTTCTTCTGATGTGCAGTTTTCTACATCTAAGGGAATCTCTACTTCCCAAGCAATTTCCAATAAATTTGAAGTATTTTCCAAAATGTGATTTCCATTTAACTACAGAACAAAATGACAACATTGTAAATTCATTTGTGAATTCCAACCAGTTTTTTCAGCCATGGAAGATAATTTCTTACGACAAGGCCTGGGAACTCAGTTATGCGTTAGGGACGGAAGCAGTCAACATAACTGAAAATCAATTATGTGATGTGCACATATTATTAAATCCTGCAGACCCATTTGAACTTTCTAGTGGAATGGATTCTTTGAGAGCTGCCGGAGACCAAACTTATTTTGTGATTGTTTACTCCAATAATGAATACTATAAGTTTCCCTCAAAATTGTTGTACAACATAACCCTCAGGATAAGGAATTACGATGCAAAACTAGTGTGTTTGTTTTTGAATGATAATTGGGATATGAAAATATACAGCAGGTTATCATTTGCATCGAAATTTATAGCAATTACAGATGGAATGCTGAATCCTGTCAAATGGGACTTTACCTACAAGAAAGCCACCAGTGGAGTAAAAATGTGTATAGTGAATGGTCTTGACAGTTACCCACATTTTGCACAATGTGAGGCATCTATTTACAAAAGCATTAAACTTTCCAAAAAATTATGTTTCCCATCAAACGCAGCTATGGCAATTTTATCAGATTTTTACAATCTTTCAATTATATATGATTTGGATTGTGTATATGATAGCGATGGTTTAATATACACAAACATTAATAATGATATAATTCAATTTTATAACTTTAATCCAAGGTGTGTGTTACTTGAGCACGTATATTTGCATGTGTATTATTGCAAGAAGTCGTATATCAACTCTTCTGCATTTACGGATTGGGTCAAAATTGGTTACGACGAAATTTCGTGGACATTAATAGCCTTGTCTTACGTGTGTGTGACTATATATTCGTATCTGTACATCCTGAAGGTCAAGAAAATTAAATACACCCCTAATTCTTTCTCCTGGTTTACTGGAATTTCTCTTCTCTTTCGGCAGAACAGCACTCCCATTTCCAACAAAATTCTTTTACTTTTAGCGTTGTGCTTTTGGCTTTTGGCTGTCGTTTACGAGTGTTTTGTCAAAAGTGAAACCACAGTCCCATACAATGCAAAGCCTTTCGAAAACTTCACCCAACTTCTTGAGGACGGATTTCAAATGGAGAAAAATTTAACAACTCTAGCACGATTACGTTTGATTCATAGAAATTTGTCTACCTACAATCAATCTATCAATAATATGATATTGGAGAATGTACAAAATAATGTAATATTGAAAAGTAAAAATGACAATCATACAAATTCTTTCTTTGTATATAATTACGATTCGGATCGTAAGATTTATGATGCCATAAGTGCATCAGAATATCTGTCACTTGCATATAGCAAATTACATTGCTATATTTTGCCTCAACACTTTTACAGCAGCCAACAATACTGGATTTTCTTCGGGCGATTTCTAAACTATTTTCAAACCTCTTTCGTGAAATTACTGTCATCCGGGATTTACAACAATTTGCGACATTTGAGCAATCACATAAATAGCATTCCCATTTTACAGCAGGCGAGCCGATTAGAGTCTATTGACACACAACCGTTGCCAGTGGATTTATTTGTTAGAATTTATACAATATTTGTTATATTTGCATTATTAGTAATATTTTGCATGCTGATGTTTCTGATTGAATTACTGATTAGCAAAAAACTCGATATTTTCACAGCGGTCAAAACGTCATGTCTGATTTTAGATGAATGTTCGAATAAGCGAAAAGTTCGCAACTTTTTGAAAACGCACCGGTCATTGATGATGCAACTGTTCGGCAAAATTTACATGACCATTATAATATTTTCTGCAGTTACGTTTTATTTTGGTTTGATGTATTTTTGATACAATTGCTTATTTTCTAGAAACCCATAATTTATATCTTTGTATGTATGTGTGTATTTTATTAATTGAACATGGTTCCTGCCCTTCCAGTACAGCACCATTTATACCTACAGAGTATCTATATAGAATAAATACATGTGCCACATCATTCATGTTATGATTGGTATTATATATTTAAATATCAATATTATTAAAATTATTCACGACCGTTTTCTTATTAAATATTAGAAATAAAATCAACGTCATTTACCTTGAGCTGATTTTGGGTTAAAATTAAGTTTTATGTACAGTATGATAGGCTAGCTTATTGGCAAAAAAATATAATATAAAATAGTGTTCGTTGAAATGCCTATATAGAATGACGTAGGCGCTATCATAGATGAAATTGATAATAGAGATGAAAAATAAATAGGCCAGAAATACATGACGTCTATTTTAATGTTTATGTTGAAGTACTGATTTAAATGTCACAATTTATAAATTTTAACAATGTAATGTTTGTAGTTAGCGCAGACATTAGAAATACAATTTCACAATACACTAACTCAAAGAAATGAATTTTGTAAATATTGACTGGTTTCTGTAATACTATATCCGTATGCACTGTCGTTTGAAAGATCGTTTTTGGCGAACTAATGGCGAAAATCAATTTAAACTTAAGCTTTTTTAAGTGTTAATTGTGTTTCTGACTTCTTGAACTCTATAAAAATGTTACATTTAAACAACACAAAAAAAATTAAATTGTTAAAAACGGCAATTTATTTAAAAATAGTTCGCGATAAAATATTTTTCCCTATTCATTTAAATAATGAAAAGTGAAACATTAAAAGTATATCATCTACATATTCTCTTCTTATTTCACAAGCTCCAACTCGTGGCGACTCGTAGCGAGGACCCGTGACTATGTCACGGATTGATACTAAACAACGTCTGTATATAATTCATATTGAAGGGCAGTGCCGTATGGCCTATGGTGCAAGGTGGTGCAAATGCACCAGGCCTCGGAGGTCAGGGGGCCTCGTAAACTCAGAAAAAATTAGAAAGTTTCATTATAGTTGGAGACGAAAACTCAAGTAATTGTTAGTATTATGGTTCTCATCCTATCTATATTTTTATTTTCATTCTCATCTAACCTGTATTCCATTCTCGTTTAGATAACCTTTATTATTTTACTGTTGTGTCATAGTAGCGATTACGCCAACCTTGACATCATGTATCATTGAATATAAGCTAATTTATGAATCTATATCTATGCGAAGTTAATTTTTTAACGAACTGGTTGACAGAATAGTAAGTGAAATGAGAAATAGATTTTCTGAAGTTTGAGAATTTCATAAAACATTTTTATATGGTATTGGATTGATGAAAAATGATTGAAAAGAAAATGAAAAAAGCGTAAAGATACTTTGCAAAAGTATCCTAAAGATTTTAACGAGCAGGAGTTTTTACATGAAATAAATGGCTTTAAATCAACGTTAATTCCATTGACACCTAAAAATAAAAACCTAAAAGAAAGTAAACCATTAGATGTACTAAGACTGTTGCATCAAAATGAACTTGAAAATTCATTTCCAAATGTAGACACAGCACTTCGAATTATGCTAACGTTACCTGTTAATGTTGCATCCAGTGAGAGGTCATTTTCGAAATTAAAATTGATGAATAACTACTTGAGATCAAGTATGGGACAGGAGAGATTGAGTAATTTGACCATAATATCTTTTGAGCAAGATGTTATGGAAAGCATTGAATTTGAGCCTATAATTCAGGAATTTGCTGGAACCAGAGTACGTAAAGTTAATATTAAACTCTAATTTAGTCTGATAAATCTGTTCCGTTCTCTTTAAAAAATTAAATTATAAAAGTTAAATATTTATTTGAAATGTAAACCCGTGTGACTTTAATTTTTAATATTTAATTGATTGTCAACATCCAGAAGTGATTTAAGTAATAATTGAATAAAGGTACTAGTTAAATATTAGTTACGAACAATGATTTTAATGTATTTCTGAAAAAATTGTGTAATGTAATATGTAAATAAAATCTTAATAAGCTTTACATATATATAATAATTATTTTACTAATACATATTATTCATATTTGCACCAGGGCCTCTAAATGCATATATTTGCACCAGGGCCTCCAAATGCACGCTACGGCACTGTTGAAGGGTGCCCTCAATGACAAGATGCAAGTGATACGGGAAGAGGACCCCCCACCCCGTATACCAAACCACGTATCGAAACTTTCATCTTCAAGTGGACACGCTAGTGAGGGATTAAATGTTAGTGTATACTCCGCCCAAGTCGTATTCCTTTTCTACTATATTTCATACAATTTTCCAAGTGTTTGTTAATTAGTTTTTGATGGGACTGGTATCGTGCTTCAGGGATCTAGTACCAGACCACCTCCAAAAACGACTTTTCAAATCACCTTTTTTGGATAATGAGCCAAGATACACGCGCGCACTTCCAGCAATGGTTCCACCCAAGAAATGGGGGTCGTTATCGTAGATCTCTCCCTGGAACCACTGTGGCACCAAATAGCTGCGGGTGTGCCGTAGAAGTGGCCTAACGTACCCCCACCCGCTGGGGGCTGCAAACCTGGAGACAGCACCAGGCGGCACAAACAGTTGGTTTGGGGCCAGCAGTTCAAGAGGCCCAGAGCGCCCGCTCTCCCATACGCTGCAAACAAGGAGATCAACACCTCAAAATACCCACAACTGAACTATTTGGTTGGCTAGCTATCGCCTGACCAAATGTACCGCCGCAAATTCTTTTTAAACCTCTGTGGGGAGCACGTAGAGAGGGGTCCTATGATCTTGGTGGCAAATTCCACAGTGTCATAACAAGCCTGTCCCGGCCGTGAGGAACAGAAAGTACTACTCCCAAAGTCGTATTTAGGATTCCACTTCGAGGGGGCAAAATACCAACAAAGTGCACAAAAATGTCCATTATCGCGCGAAGTGCAAAAAATCTGAGCTATTTTAGGCCGAAATCAATCTAAAACACATCAAATTTACGCGTAGCGCGAAAATTTTGCACGTTTTTTGGTAAAATTACGTATACTCTGCAACACATACGCAGGTGATTAGGTGCTTCACCATTCAATTTATGCGACTAAAATTTGGTGATAACTGGATCAATATTTTTTGGAAAATGCAAGCCGGTGATCCCGGCTTTTATGTCCCGGCCGTGAGGAGGTTCCTCACCCACCCTTTTGGACGTTACGGTACTGAAGTTCCAGCAGACGTTCACACGTCACACAACCCTGCACTATTTGCAATCAAGATGATTGATACTGACGACTCGGACAAAAGTGCTTTTTAAAATATAGATACTTATTTTCATAATTTGGAGTTTAAAGGCACAAGCGCGTACATTATGTAATAAAACATCATAGATATGCAAAAATAGGATTTGCGAGCCTTTTACACATGAATAACAATTTATTCGACAAAAAATTAATTGTAACCATAGTGTTATGCTGAGAGTGACGCTTCAATTTTACTGTAGCAAAGCTTGCGGCAATAAATTAGACAACCGACTTGTACTGAATGTAGTTTCACATAAATAAACTTAAAATTAAATTTTATAATCTCTTGATTTGATTTGATTTGATTTGATTCAATTTTATTTGTGTGATAACGCTGACCAGTATAATACTGTTCTCTCTCAGGTGTCACATAAAGTAAATTATCTCAAATATAATTCCAATTTCATATATATCTATATATCTCTTACAAGACAAAGCTCGTCTTTTGAACACCCCAGTGCTCAGTTTTGATGTTTCAAGACTATAAGCACTTGCTGAGCACATGCTCAGTCTTGAATCATCAAGACGGAGCAACCTAGTAGCATACCCCTCCACCTACACAGGATGCCGAGTCTTGAAGATTCATAATTGTTGAACAATTTCGTCTATAATTTGTTTATTAATCAACTTTTTCTCTCACTTTGTGTGTTAAATACCTTCAATCATTGCATCTATATATCAGGTAGATGCAAATAAATTCAAACTGTATCACAATGCACGTAATCTATATTCTCATACCTCTGAAGGATAAATAGAATCTCGCATAATATAATTCGATAGCCCACTACCAAATTCATGTTGATTCAATTGATTACATCCTACTGTAGCTAAATAAATAAAAATTCAGGCTTAAGTAGATATTATGTCGATTTTTCAATTCTTGCAATAAAGGTAAATTCAAAAAGCACTTAATGAACTCTAATTCTATAAGGATATTTTGTAAATTAAAAGAATTTATGATTATTTATACCCACGGCTAACCATATAAGAACGTCTTTTCAATATGTACAAGGCTGAAATCTGATCTCAGGCGACTTTTTTCAGAAATTTGATTTTCCATGTCTCAAATGTGTATATTAAGCAACGGCCGACCCTTGCATTTGATTAGACTGTTTGATGTTTCTTTTAGTTCTTAAAAAGTCTCAAAATACTTTCGCAGTAAAGTTTACAATCTGTTTGCAAACACGATAAATCGAGTAAAAGTGAAGCTCACAAAATTCGATTGCATTGAAAAAGCAAAATGCCTTTCTTATATAAAAACGTTAAATACATTCTTTTTGAAAAATATTTGATTTCGGGGGCAGGAACTAAGCTAAAAATATTATTATAATAACAATTTACGAGTGAAGTCAAAGCATCTTGGTCCAAATTGAACCAAAATCAACCTAAAAACTAAAAAGTGTAAAATTCACTCGTAGCAAGAAAATGTTTGCGATTAAGAGCCATTATATGGCAAAATAAACCGTTTTTTGGGGATTTTTGGGTGCGGGCACGTGTACTGGTACCCTGACGCTAGATAAAAGCCTTATGGATAGTGTTGATTAACGTAATTCTTATCGATCATTGTAAACATTTACCAATTCGTGAACAAAGCGAGCCCCGAACTCTTCACGAACACTACATTGAATAATGTGGATTGTGTAATATAACAAATTAACCAACAATTACAAAACTAAAACTAGCTTCAAATTATTCCGTATAATTGAGAATTGTGATTCTGTGCAAACATTATTACTGTAGTGTATTGTTTGGTTAAATTTGGCCACCACCTAAACTCGCACAATATTGACTAAGGTGCCATGGTGCTAAAAGCAGCGATTAAATTTAAATTTGTCAATTTCATTTGTTTTTGGTGAACTATAGTAATATTCGACACTTTTGGATACTGTGGGTACATTATTGTAAAGCGGGCCAGACTAAAGTAATCTGGGCGCATGTATTATGCGATAATATCAATTGTTATGGTTGAGCTATAGAAGAAATGCCTATATGATTTGCAGGATGCCAAAATGCCAACTCCTACCTTACAGCTTTGAGAGTGGGTAGGGGTAATCCATTGGTAATTTATTTATGTATTTATTCTTAATAACAATTCCCTGAAAGCCAGATAAAAAAATGCCCTGAATTTTAGGAATAACCTTTTCAATTCATCGGTAATTGCTTCTTTCACACTTTCGCATTTTCTTTTACTTAAAACATAACGTTCTGCGATTTCAATAATTTGAATATTTGTTTTTGAGGTGTCATAGTGTATCTGATTGGCGCTCGACAGATTACTCAATCGACAGACGTTAATTTGCGGGTATCATAGTGAGATCCAACGGTTATATATCTTCCTTGTGGTTGACCAATGCCAAAATAGTTCAATGCCTATAGTTGATTTTGAGTGTATTATGGTGGAATGTGTCAATACGGTTGATTTTGGTTGTATTATTTAAAAAAGAGCCAGCACTATTTGTTGGGAAAACCGTTAGAACGTTTGTCCGAATACATTATGTTTAATATATCATTTAGAAAGTATTGTACTGTATATATTTCAGTTTATTTATTCGTATGATATAAATCAAAGATTGCGAAGTTGGGTATTTTACTACAATATCCCCAAAGTAAACCATATTTAACATAAAATACCTAACCTAAACGAAAACTCATTTTAATAAACTACACCTAAAATTATTCATATTGACCAAAGAGACCATAATACACGCAAAATCAATGAAATTGATCCATTCCATTTGCCATTAGTTTGTATATTACAATTATCACAATTTCCATTAAAACTTTCTATAAAAAGTATAGAGTATTTCCTATGATTACACTACACACAACCACTAAAAAATATAATGGGCGTAATATTACTTAGGTCGACTTTATCGTAACATCACTTAAATTTCATCGCTGGAAAATAGTACATTACATAAATAAGGCATGATTTTGCTTAATGAATTGTTCAATAGATTATTCACAAACGTGGTAAACAAACCTTTGAAAACATTTAAATGATTTGCTTCTACCCTTTTAGCAAATCATTTATTTTGGTGAGCTAATGATTGTCATGTATGGCTTGTTTAACTTTGGTAATGTAATAGGGGTTTAATAAATTTCCAAGCAAAATTTGCCGATTTGATTTTACCCAATTGGAGTAGCATTTACTATGAAGCTTTATACCGACCCCATAAATCTATCAGAGTTATACAATCTATATAAAACAATAATCTTTTGAAGTCTTTATTTTGGATTGCTATTCATAGCAACTCATAATTTGGTTTGCTTCGTAAGCTATGAAATTTTCAAAACTTAGTGCTACTTAAGAAACAGCCTGTATATAAATCATTAGAATATATCTGTAGGTAAGTCATTAGATAATGAGCGTAGTCTCAGATATAATATAATGTTTAATACAAACAATCCAGTGTAATAAACATTAACAAAATTATTATCGTTTACTGTAGTTAATTATGACACCATCACATCAGAGTCCAACAATTTTGTGAAGCTTAAGCAGTAGTCTGAGGTTATCAAGTGTTAACATGATAAAGACTGATAGGACATAACTGAAAACTATCATCGAATTGGGGCATACAAGTTTTTAAAAATTCACAATGTCATTTTGCATTTCTATTTGAGTAATTCATCTACGACTTCTCATTGGTTATAGTTGTGGACAAACTATTAAATTTTATTATTTTAAGTATAAAAGTTTCAAGCAGGTCAAAAATGACAAGGGAAAACAAAAGTTTTATTTTTAGTGCAAACTAAACAGTACGAAAAATTGATACTAATTTACAATCACAATACATAATAACAACCAAAAATCGAAGTTAAAGCCGTAGGTAGATTTAATTACGGAGTGTGTCTCATCCCAATCCAAGCACAGTTATGTAAGAAAAATTTCTTGGCAAACTTGATGTGCATTAAATAAAAATTATATGGATTGATAGATCATTCCGGTGTACAATTTCAAATTGATTTAAATGACAAAATCCATACATTAAACAAGAATCGGATAGAATTCATTAACAATTAAAAAATTCTTTAACGTTTTTAATTTGAGTAATAATATAAAATGTGCTTGGGCCTTCTTCTGTTATGCAGTTTTCTACAACTAGGCGAATTGCTACTTCCGCAATTTCCAATAAATTTGAAGTATTTTCCAAAATGTGATTTCCATTTATTTACTGAACAAAATGATAAAATTGTAGATTCATTTGTGAATTCCAACCAGTTTTTCCATCCATGGAAAATCATTTCTTATAAGAAGGTCTTGGAAATTAAATTTGGGAGAGTAAGGGATGGAATCAATGTAACTGAAAGTAATTTATGTGATGTGCACATATTATTAAATCCTGCAGGTGAATTTGAACTTTCTATGGGTTTGGCATCCCATAGAGCTCACGGTGGTGAAACTTATTTTCTAATTGTTTATTCGGATGATCATGATTATGAGTTTTCCTCAGAGTTATTGTACAATTTAGCTCGCAATATAAGAGTCTTCTATGGAAAACTTGTGTGTTTGTTTTTGAATGATCATTGGGACTTGAAAATATACAGCAGGTTCTCGTCTGCAAACTTTATGGAAATTACAGATGGAACCCTGAATCCTGTCAAATGGGACTTTAAATACAAGAAAACAACCAGTGGAGTAAAAATGTGTGTCATGAATGGTTATGACAGTTACCCGCATTTTAAACATTGTGAGGCGACTATTTACAAAAGCGTTAAACTTGAAGAAAATTTATGTTTCCCATCAAACGCAGCTATGGCAATTTTATCAGAATATTACAACCTTTCGACTACGTATGACCTGACCTATGCTATAAACTATCATAATAGTGATAGCTTAATACAAACAAATATTAATGAAGATATACTAGCAATTGGTTACTGTCATTCAAATTGCGTGTTATTGGAGTACGAATATTTGCATATATATTATTGCAAGAAGTCATATATCAAGTCTTCGGAATTTACCGATTGGGTCACAATTGGGTACGACGAAATTTCTTGGACTTTAATAGCCTTGTCTTACGTGTCTGTGACGATATATTCGTATTTGTATATCCTGAAAGTCAAGAAAATCAAATACACCCCTCATTCTTTCTCCTGGTTTACTGGAATTTCTCTTCTCTTTCGTCAGAATAGCACTCCCATATCCAACAAAACTCTTTTACTTTTAGCGTTGAGCTTTTGGCTTCTGGCTGTCGTTTACGAGTGTTTTGTCAAAAGTGAAACTACAGTCCCATACAATGCAAAGCCTTTCGAAAATTTCACCCAACTTCTTGACGACGGATTTCAAATGGAGAAAAATTTAATAAGTCTAACACAATTACGTTTGCTTCAAGCAAATTTTTCTACTTACAATGAAACAATCAATGATATAATATCAGAAAATGCTTATAAAATTAGTATTACAAAAGGCGATGATGAAGATCACACGAACTATCATTTTTTATATAATTACGACTCTGATCGTAAGATTTTTGATGCCATAACTGACACAGACTATAATTCATTTCCATATGACAAATTACATTGCTATATTTTGCCTAAATATTTCTACAGCACCCAACGATATTGGGTTTTCAATGGACGATTTCAAAACTATTTTCAAACTTCTTTCGAGAAACTGCTGTCATCTGGGATTTACGACAATTTGCGACATTTGGCTAATCACATAAACAGGAGTCCCATGTTACAGCAGGCGAGTCGATTAGAGTCTATTGACACACAACCGTTGCCAGTGGATTTATTTGTTAGAATTTATACAATATTTGTAGTATTTGCAGTATTAGCTATATTTTGCATGCTAATGTTTCTCATTGAATTACTAATTAGCAAAAAACACAATATTTATACAACAATCAAAAAGTCATGTATATTGATAGTAGGTAAATGTCCGAATAAGCGAAAAGTTCGGTACTTTTTGAAAAACTACCATTCATCTGTGATGGAACTGTTCGCCAAAATTTATATTGCATTAGTAATCTTTTCCGCAGTTATTTTATATTCTGTTTTGATGTATTTCTGATGCAAATGCTTTTTTGATAAAATATGATTTACTTTTTTGATCTATTAATCTATGCATAAAGTATACTGCAGTCAATATCATACCTATCATCGTTTACTGTATTACTTGCAGGCACGTACCCAGCATCGTATGCTGGGTGGGGGTGCACAGGAATTTTTTTTAGAGAAAGTAATTAATGGTAGAGCAAAATTTTAATATAAGGAACAATTGAGTTCATACAGCGCTTTCAATTATGTCCAAGCCAGCTGAAAACGCATCAAATTCGAGCGTAGCTCAAATTTTTTGAACTTTTATGGTAAAATAAGCATTTTTTTTAGATATCAAACGCATTCAGGGGGTGCACGTGCACCCTGTGCACCCCCTCAGGGTACGTGCCTGATTACGTGTATACAACATCATAATCCATCTCTTGGTATGAGTCCAATAAAGAACGAAATATTCAATACAAGCGATCCAATTTAAAAAAACATGACGTTGTATTAATCATAAGAAGCGACAAATTGATTTCCTTAATCTAAGAAATGCGGCACGTCGATTTCCTTAATCATAAAAAAGCGACAAAGTGATTTCTGGGAAGTTAATTTATCGCTTTTTATTATTAAGGGAACGATTATCATAATTGGTATCAATACTTATACCTAGTGCTGAATAATTAACTGCCTATCGAGCTTCGCAACCAATCAGTACTTCGCCAGCAGAGCGACCCCCTTACTTTCGCCAAACATTTCCATGAGTTCACTGTTTTGCAATTTTTACCCCTGCAGGTAAATTTAGATTAGTTCTCCAAATGGAGGGTAGTGCGTAGATTTACTATTTTCAAACTGTTTGTAAGGTCATTAGGAGTCGATTGATACCCTATTTGTACTTATTTTGACCTAATATTGTCAATGTTACTGAGAGAGGTTCGGTTAATTCTGACTCGTTATGGTTAATAAATGAATGTCAATGAGAATCAAATACACAGCCAAACCCAAAATAATATGATGAGATATTCCAATCCATTTATCCAGGCAAATCGTATGTTATGTGTTTAATTGTTCTGGAATCAAAGTTAACAAATGTAATTATATTATACTTGAGAGTTGAGAGAGAGAAGCAAGCAGTTCAGAGGCGGCAAATGGACTGCCACAGAAATGTTAGGTTCGACGTGGTCTCAGGGCAGATAGTTCCGGAGTCGCCGTAGCAGGCTTGGGTGGAGCTGGCTACCTTCTCACATTACAGCCATTCATATCTAAAAAAATGACAAAAATTCAAACTTTAACCCTATATAACTGGGTAACCTGGGAGTCATCGGGTCTTCCTTTCGTACTCAAACTAAGTCAGGAGGCATGTATCAATCACATGTTAAAGTTTGGGGGATTTCATGGATGAATAGAATTTCAATGCATTCCGTGCGCCCCTCTTACCTACGTGTATCTTTTCGTTATTGAATAGCAGACAAATTTAAACGGTAAAAGGGCAGAATTACTTCTAATATATTATTATATTAGAAGTTGGATGTCTTAGGTAACTGACGTGTGTATTGTGCTGTGAAATTCGTAATCTTTGCTTGTTGATTTGGACTGCTTTTTGGGGTTGCGGAACTGTGAAATTTAGTGCTGTGTGT
>JAQFYB010004664.1:0-15707 GCA_034694085.1 Pogonognathellus longicornis
TTGGTAAAAATACTTATACCCCCATTTGGAGAACTACTCCCCGTGACGTAGTCACGGGTCTGCGAAGCCTAGTATTATAGAATGCATAGGATATGCATCTATTTATATGCTAATTGTGGACCATGATAGATGTTACAATTACAAAATGCATGCATTGTGAACCTCTGGAATAAGTAGTCCCTGCAAATGCAATAAACTTTCGGTCAATAAAATTGCATAGGTTGTAGGTAGGTAATAGGTACTTATATTATTTCCATATTTTGTCGAACTAAAGCTTTTACATGGAATTCTACGACGGAAATTTATTTCAATACCTTTCTCGTGTCTGTCATTCATGATTGAAGTATTGATGTTATTTATTTAAGTCTTACTGTTGCTGTTATGTTGTAGCAGATGCTTTATTTATGTGTGTGAAACTGCTTTCCACGTAAGTTTTCAAGTTGTAAATCAAGAATATATAGTTATAGTGCACTTTACATACTAACACTGTACCTATATAATTGTTGAATACAAAAATAACTGGAACATATTTTGCAATGGAATTTATGAAGTGAAAACATTAGGTACTTGAGCATTAAAAATTAGTTTCTTCTAAGAATCTTTATGGATGGTCGTGTTCTGTGAAGCATTGTATTATTGTAAGTTAGCACTGCACCCAATTCTGTTTGATTGATAACAAGATCATTGATTGTAGGCATCTACTGTTTTGGGTAAATCCAATTTCGCGATCATTTCAGATGCATGATGCCATTTTAGTTAGAAGTTTCCATTGTAAATTGTGAAATAAGGGGCGAAGATAAAGATGCAACGCAAGTATTAAACTAGGAAATGGACAAACTACAACAATAAGTGAAATGGTTGAAAGTACAGTAAACAGTAAAATAAAGAAACGATTCTGGAAATAAGATTGAAAATCTAAAATGAGAAACGATGACAGCGTCATAGAAGCGCGAGCTAGTAGCTAGAACATACACAAAAGTTATTGCTAAGTTCACTTCAATTTCTACTTGAAGGTTCGAAAACACTTTTATCCCGTTATATAATATCGTATTATTTTCAGAGGCCGAACGGGGGTACTCAATGAAATGCACTTACAATAAAGGAGGTACTATTTGCTATGTAAGTAGATGACGCATCTCTCTATTCTATATTACATATACCAGTTCAATCTACCAATAATCTTGTTCTATTTACCTTTACCACATCAAAGAGATGATTTACCTTTCTTTTTCAGTTTGATTGAATTGGCATTCTTTCCATGTGTGCACTTTCTCGGTCACTTATTTTCATATCATTTCTTCCTTCAACTCACTTTTTTCATTTCTTTGCCAGGGTGTCAGGTCACGACTCACTAAAGCAGTGTTGATCGGCCTCTGTGGTACTTTACTGTGTATGTCTACCAAAGAATATAATATTTCCTCAAATACATGGCCAGAGAATATCCACAAGTCTACTCTGACTGCATGAGAAAGAAAAAGAGCTCATGAAAAGTCTCTATGTGTATATACACCTACTATCTACACTTACAATGCGCAATGCTATTACTACAGTTATTCACCAAACTCACCATCACTACCACCATAACCTCAACTGAAAGCAAGTCTCCTTGAACATTGAACAACTGACAAAAGAAAAGTACCACATTCGCATCCCCATTATTTACATCCAGTCACAAACAGAATCGCATCTCATCATTTACTGCGTGTGTATGTATTCATCCACTTCTCAGTTTCCACTTACCTGAACCAGATATTTGACTCTCCCGATTTTTTTATATGCACTCCCTTATACCTGACTCTTTTATTTATATGGACTTCAATTTAATGGGATAGTGAAAGTCGACTCTTATTTAACTCGGGAGAACAAGATGCTATCCAATTGCATTTTCCACTAACTGCACGCTTCATGTCAACAATCTAATTCTAACCCGGATTTGTCATTGGTACTGATACTAAATGTATCAACACATAAGCATATTGCATTTCCTAACAATATTACGGCAATATCGATTGACACAGAACCTGGTAGATTAGAATCAGCAACAATTCAATACGGCTACAGGCTACTACTGAGACGAAAAGTGCGGCATCATCTCATTCCAACAAAAAATGACATAGGTACTTGTACTTTCCTGTATAATAAAATAACAAAAAATTATCCAACATGTTCTGTTTAGCTGGTAATTGACATAATTGACAAGCTGCAAGACATGGAAATCGGAAT
This sequence comes from Pogonognathellus longicornis, assembly GCA_034694085.1. Lineage (NCBI taxonomy): Eukaryota > Metazoa > Arthropoda > Collembola > Entomobryomorpha > Tomoceridae > Pogonognathellus > Pogonognathellus longicornis. Next base: position 2,224 of record JAQFYB010004664.1, read on the forward strand.
GTTGAATGTTGTATACCAATGTTGTGTTACATAAGGCACTTTGAGTTCATATTCACAGGGGAAACCTAGAGAACTCTTTACATAAGTAACTCTCTGCTAAAGTGACAACTATGTGATCTGAGAGTAATTTAAAATGTATTATCAAATAAGCATACTACATAAGTTTTAAAGGGAATTTATCCAACTTTAAACTTTATAAATCGTTTAAATAAGTTCAAAAATCAAGAAAAGCGATTTTCAATTGACGTATTAATTAGAGCAGAGCAACAACTATTTATTATTCTTAGAAGTTATATTTTGTATACGTTTTCTGAGTCAAATTGCAACTCAACGTGTTATTATAAAAGGCGTTTTCAATTTATTAACGCATTATAGTTGTACATGGTAGTATTATACTAGCTATTGCTCAAGGGAGAAACATGCGGGTAAACTGTGTGAATCTGGAAGAGACAGTTGAATCCAGCGAAAGAGAATTTAACTTTTAGCTGGCAGTTTCTTCCAGGAATTTTCGGGACTTGAATAGCAGTTGGGGGAACCATTAGTGATCGTGATGTCACACAAAGACTAAACAAGGGCTTATATAGTTAACAGACAAAAGGAGAAAGTCTCGCTCAACTGTATTTATGTGTTAGATTGTAAATACTTCATTTAAGTTTGGACTCAGAAGAATTTCGCTTGCAGATCTAGGGATTCCTTCCGCTTCAACAAATTCTTTCCCGAGCTTTGCATTGTTTGCGAATGATTGTGGACGGCTGTTGTACACGCTTTACGCGTACAGCTTTTGTGCGTGTGGCTCTAATTTCGCTTAATTCTTTACCTACTTAAAACACGACACACCAGACCAGACACATCCAAAACACCAAAATCCACATCCGTCCGACCCATTCGTAATCATGAATTTTATTATATCTAAAAACAAGGCACATTGACATGTTTACTTCTTCTAATCTTCTACAGGAAGTCGTATGCTCTCGTGTATTGTACTAAACGTTATTTATTATCCCTACACGTGTCTCCATCCACAACATTAAAAGCACCACACCTATTTACTACACGAGGCGACGCGTGAGACAACAACAGAATATTAAACGCACAATGCAAAGAACTTAAAATGTAGGTATGCTCATTGATAAGAATTCGGTAAATAACTGCAGTTATTTCTGTATTGTATTAAGTATAGCGACACACGTGGAAGCAATTGTAAGATGTAAACTGAATTGATGAGATGATGCTTCGTTCATACATGTACAGACCTTACGACAACATTATGGCCTGAAGAACATTAATAGTTTGCTGTGTTGATAATTCATATTTCTTGTATTTGCAATTTACTACTTGACCAAAACTTCCTGGATAAATGCAAATATTCGTATAACGGCGATAATTGCAATTATTTATTCCGTATCTTGTTCGTAAACCTGTACATAATCAATTCATTACTTCAATTAATAAAAAGTGACACTGCTGATTTCAAAACTCTTTTTCTTTATTTCCACACATATTCTCCGCTGGACATTCATCTACAAGTTTTTATATATTAGTACAGTAGATTCGATTCAAAAGGTACATGAACAATGAACATATTTTGGGAATTGACCACAAAACGGGCTACATCACTAATATTCTGTATAATTATATTATGCTTTGATAAACATACATATTCTTCTACACAGTAACCAAACACTTTCGCTCAGTTTTTTAATTTTCACCTAATTTTATCAATTAATTTGGCTGAAGCCAAATAAAATATATTGACCATTACTTTTCGTATACATACGAACTACAAATTAATAGCTAGGTAAATTAAAGAGCAATTTGTATTAATTTTAGTATTGCTGCTATTCTATCTATCTAGGTAGGTATGTTAATATAACATACACAGATTCGGAATGTGGACCCAATAATGGACACAAAAACGGATACATTATATTAGATTGTAAAACACGTAGATCACAGACAATGAAAAAAGAGAAGAATGTAGAATGCTTAAGTACTAGTGTAAATTCATGCCACAATGTAACACGCATCCTCTTTCTTACAAGTTTGTTAACACAAAATTACAATGAATTAATTGCCGTGTCAAACGGGAAAATATTATACTTTCTCTATTGTTTCTTAAGGAAGCAGATTGTTTTAACGTTAAAGTATTTTATGGCCGACAAGGTTTTGTTACATCCTTATGTACATACAAAGCGCTTGCACGTTACAAATAGCTTTGCTTAGCTTTTCTTTGTGTTTATGTATACAGTAGGTAGTTAGTGACACTTTATACGTGTTGTAAGTAAGAATCTCGGAATTAACTATTTATTACACTAACTCTCTAATGTAGCACAGATTATTAGTTCTTATAATATAGAGTAGTTTTTTTTCTTTTTTCTTACTAATTTCTTACAACTATGTATGTAGGTATTCCAAGTAGTCTAGAAAATAATTGGTATTTAATGACGGTGGTTTTATGGATACAGATTAACTTTGCTATCATTTTATCCATGAAACTCCCGGTATTGTATGACAATACAAATAAGAATTTAATTATCATCCAGGCTACTTGGCTATTTCTGTACCACTAATAATAGCATTATGTCTTGTACAGAACACTGTAGAAAGAATTTAATGATAAAGGTTTAATTAAAGTTACTCTTCTGCTTTGATTAGCTTGATAAGATATTTGATTGATTTCTCGTGAACTAGTACACTTGGGGCTCTAGTCGTATACTACTTCTCGAGAAATATGTCATTCACTTTACACATTTTATACAGAAAGAGTATTTCATATATTGTTTCCCTTTTTGGTACGAGGATTTTCAATTAAATCATCCTTCATTACAAACCACACACTTGATCATATCATAGTCATATTATTTATACTATATACTATTTGTACTACGTGGACTATAATATAGAGTTAACAATATCCTCTTCTTTTTCTCAACATTTTAATAGTATTTTCTCAACAATATATTAGATCCAATCTTCATCTTTTGTGTACATCTTTATTTATTTACTTATGTATATCGTAATCCGTAAATAATTGCTCATTAAACAATCTATCTTACTTTACAACACTATTTATTAGACAACATCTTAGAACTTATAATTAGAAGGTTATCATCATTTCCCACAGCTTTAATCTTACCGGTGCAGTGCATGGCTGTATACTAATAGTACATTCTAGTTTAAGCGTAAACCTATAACATACACCAGTTCTATGTATTTAAACGTATATAGTACAAGAACATTAACTTCTTCCAACCACCTCAACTTTCAGTGCAAACGAGTTTAATTCTAATTGGTTTTCAGAGTCTCAAATAACTTTTCCCAAATCCAAGATTCTCATTCTCAGTTATCTTTCAAGTCCGTCTGCACACTGTCTCATTCCAATTTCAGTCGAACAAGCAATAAAAACTGCATCACTGATTAAATCATTTACTTAAAACTCACTTTCACTACATTGGTACGCTTTGATATAAAAAGACCTAAGGAAAATTTGAGTGCTTTAACTTCTTCAGTTTCTTACTGAATCTAGTAAGAGTTTTTAAATAAATTAATCTCCCGATGTTAATTAAATTACAATAAAACATCAATGAATTTAGAATTGCCTGGCTCTTTCTTCTTCAATGAAAAGTTTGTTCATTTTCGTAAATGCATGTACAATTCCAACGTAGCGTCTTTAGCATTAAGTTTCAAAGTACTGTATTTCTCGTAGTAAATTCTAAATTCAAAGGCTGCGATATACGTGCGTTACGGAGGCTGTAAAGGATCTACAGTACAAATAGAGTATGAACTCTATAAATAATTAATTGAGATAGGTAGCCTTGAATGGATTTTAACTTCATTTTTCAATAGAACACTTCAGATAGTCGTGTACCTACTAATCTCAAGTTAAATTAAAAATATTTAATCAGAGATGCAATATTTATACAGTTCATGGTCATGATGGTATACCTACTAGTTACCACAACTGAGTGTGAGGAAATTGATTACACAGCTGGATTAGTAACGAAAGTTTTATGTATCTCCGATTTTCTATCGAACAAGTTACAAAAGTTTTAACTTAAGCAATCTAAAGACTATTATAATACACATACGTTGAATTTACGTGGTAGTTTTGTCTGTATATAGATAGAAACTGACGAAGGAAACTTGTACTCGCGGAGAAAGAAAGTTTTCGCTATCCAACGAATCCACTTTCACATTATCACCATTTTATCCAAGCACTCCACACTTTACCAAGTCAGAATTTCTGAACGTTTCTATTTCATAAATTATTAGTTAAAGACCTCGCTCCTTCCATAAAATCATCAATTATTAGCATTTTGTTCCAGCATGAGAAATGAACTGTGACAATGGACATTTTAACAATATGAGCTGAATGTATAGGTGGAGAGAATTCTCAATTATGTGTTTGAACATTGTAATTAACTTTCATCAATACCTATTTATTGCATAATTGCGAGCGTTTTAATTGATTACCAAATTAATTGGGTAACTGCCTGCCTGGAACTTCATTGTAAAACTACAATTGCTTTTTATACATACAATTGAAGACTGATTGTGATTGCTTGTGAGTAGAAACGAAATAACAAAATTATTCGTCGCATTTGAATGAAATAAAGGCCAGTGTGTATACTAAATGCATATCACATCATGCCATAAATAGACTATTTTAATACTTGTGTATTATACATGTGTGTTTGAATCAATATGCACAATAATTGGCTCTCTAACATGATTACAGCACAGCTGTAATTAGCAAGTAAATATAATTATAAAAAGACTATACTAGCACACAAGTTAGTATATCACATTTAAAAGGTTTGCATGTAGGTGTTTACTAAAACCAATAATTGAATGTTGGTAAAGGTTATAATTGACTATATGTACGTGCATCAGATCAGGTACCTATTTACATAATTATAATTGATAATTGACAAAACTAATTATAAATTGGTACATTTTACCTTCTGCATTGTATGTGTGCATATTAGTATTTACAAGAGCTCGTCACTCGTAGGACTAGGAGTTTGAAAATTACACAACAGTCCAAATTTTACGCAATAACCTTCTAGCAGTAATCTATGTGTATGTGACTCTGCGTCATCAGCATTGATGCGATGGTAGTTTCATTTCCCTAATAATTTTAGCTTACTCATTTATAACAGTTGAAACATTTATTGGATAAAAAGTTGAATATGGAGCACATGCATCAAAATATATGTACAATGTTGAGTGAACCCGAAACAGTCGAACTTGAACCGTGTCTTTCCAAAGCAGCAAATAATGCTGACTCACGAATGCACACGCACATAAGCATTACATAATAGTATTTAATCGTATCACCATTATATTCATTACTGAGATTACGATCTCGAGCAACATCTAAAATTATCCATTTCACACCTTTCTGAACTTCTAGGCTCATTTTAATTAGTTCCTACACTACTTATTATGTAGGAACCTATCACCTAGGTATGTCGGTATATTATATCCTTGCAATGTACATACTAAACATTCTATTGGTAAATATGAAGAACACTGATAACATGAAAACACTGAGCAGTTCTGTTTGAAAAATCAACAGTGTGTAAACATTTTTGTAATTACCATATAGTTAGTTGGTGAGGTGGTCATTTTAAATACCAATTTTTCTTGCCTGGCTTCCGTAGAGAAGTTCAGAGCTATCAGTATTTCTGATAGCTGATATTTCTGCTGACCGATGATGAAATCTTTACAGCTTGTATTAGGTTTCCCCAACTTGTGTTTTAGGATTTCACTTCCATGCGATTCCAGAAGTCCAAGACCTTGAGTGGTATGGAATACAGATTTCAATCTAGAAACAAAAATTAATATTCATCATTAGTAATGGCTATGTTTTTGTCCGGATAACACAATAACACCCTACTTCTTGTGTAGGAAATTATAAGTAGGTAGTAGGTAGTATATACACTATTACATCATTGAGGTAAACATATAATATGTGTGTACATTTATATGTGGGTGGTACTCTTTACTCTCCTGAAATGGAAACGCAGAGTCGACTTTTCACATAAAGAAATGGATTAAGACGAAAATATAGTACCTAGACTAGGTATGTCAATATGGAGTACAAATTTTTAATGAGATTTCTAAAAGTTATTTATTCAGAGATTCTGTATTACGTAAGAAATTATGTTAAATATATTTATAACACAATCTAGAGATGCAAATAGCTTGTTATATCGTTTCAAAGGCATGTGTCACGGCTGCTCTTTTGATATCACACTATCATATTCATAAGATTGAATGCCAGGAAGTGAAAGTGATGAATATTACATTCATTCCAACAGAATAACAGAAAAGCGTAGAAAGGAAAATTGCAAAGGACAGGACATATCTCTGCCGTGCCAGAACGAACGACTCACAATTTCAAATGCATTCAAAAAATGCTCTATAAATCATGGTGCAAATACTTGATGGCATCAAGTTGATTATAGTTGATGCCATACCAGTATACACTGCTTTCTGTATAAAGCAATATAAAATTTTCTGATCTTTACTTTGTCTAGTTTGTATGCATTATCAAGACTGTGCCAAGCAGTCTGAAATCTTAATAATAAATAAAGAATATAAAATGTATTTCACTTCCGTCACCTTGCATCGCGTTGGTCTGATTCTGTATATAGGTAGAGTAGAGGTATCACGACAGAATTGACTAGATACACTACTTTGTTATCTATGTCATTCTATAAGTTGTTTTGTGTGTCCTTCTTTTTGTTGGTTGTATAGCTTCTTTAAGAACCTTTTGAATCATAAGAAGCCTTCTTATGATTCAAAAGGTTCACTTGCATTATTATGGCGTTTTAAGCGTTAAGGGAAATAATATATTTATGGCATGTAGCATTATATTCTTCTTATCTGTTTCTTGAGTGTATAGCTAAATTCATGGATTTGTGTGTGACTGTATCACAGTCAGTGGCAATTCTAAGATCGTTTCAGTTGAGTTCAAATGCATCGTTATTCGTGTTACTCGTTCCAGACTATCTATTCGCATTTCTTATGCCATAATTTTATTTTTCCTGTCTAGCACATGTGGCACCTGTTCATTCTCTCGACATTTCCTTAGCACTTAATGGGAAATATCTGTCAGGGGCAAAAAAAATGTTGTAAGTGGCAAAATCTCATTATATACGCTATTTCGAAAGCAGCAGTCTAAAGTCTGAACTACTAAACAGTAAAAAGCAATAGCCATATCGAAAAACTTCTAAATTCGTCGACGTTGTCATTACATTATTCAGCACGTAACGCATTTACTGTTCCACAGTCGATTCAATTACTTTGCAGGAAATCATATTCTCCAATAAAATATGTTCTTTATTACGCAAAACGTAGTAGTACTGTATGGGTAATGTATGGACATGGACAATTCACTTGCTTTAGACATTGCACATAAAAAGAACTTTGTTGCAAGCAAACAACGTAGATGTATAGCTTGTATTTAGCCTCTGGTTTCTTAAAAGTCACTATCTAATGTTTCCCCATCAAAGGGATTTCCTTCCTTTATGTATACTGATATAAGTAGCTGCTTTACTTTTATACACACACAGTACACACCTCTGAAAACTTTTCCATTTTCAAACACCAAACTTTCCAAATAGGTACTGTAAGTATAACAAAAAGACCTTTGAAGTTCCGACAGCCACACTGAGACACAATACACGAGAAATAATTTATGGGGAAGATTTATATTTATAGGTATGTATGCATTACCTATATTATACTTTCTACATTTGTTCAGTATACTTATATCATCGTACTTACTATGTAGTACTTTCCAACTTTTGTAAGTGGCTATTTTACCCATAACAATATGGCTATGCTCTTTTACATTCATCTAGAATGACGCTTTTCGTGTACTTTTTATTGCCTTCCTAATCTCCATGCACTCAAGCAAATCACAAAAGAGTCACTGAAATACACACTGATACTAATTGTAAGTATAAACCCATGTCAACAAGTCCATTTTCTCAGAACTGCATATTATTATTATCACTATTATCATTATTATTACTATTACACTAATGCTTTATAAGATTCTGGCAGTCAAATGAAAGCTGTTTCCATAAATTGAAAGAAACATCGAGCTAACAAGAAAAGAACATCCAAGAGGAAACGAAAGTCGTGTAGGTGCCGTGGCACGACTATAGATAGGTAGGCGTTGTAAAGGCAAAATGAACCATCATTGGTTGAAAAGAATTTAGTCTTTTAGTCTTTGATTTCATTGTAATAAAGTAGTATATATACTTTGTCAAACAAATGAATGCAGGAAATGGATGTGTAGGTTGAATAGGAAACTCACAAACTAAAAACTTGTAAAATTAATGCCAAGATGAAAGGCACATTTAGTAAATCTGTTTCACATTGCACCGTTTCCTCTACAATAGTTACCTAAGAATAATGAGAATTTCACTCATTTACATACAAACAGTACTTTTGCTTTTCTGGGTAATGTCTTAATATTCTCAATGAAAACATACTCTACTTACCTCAGCCACTCCTACACGTATTTACTGCATGACTCACAACCATCATTTGGCAAACAAACAGAGTTCGTTCTGCTTTCGTGCTTTCTTTTATAACATTTTGAATATTACTATGCTTTAAAATACTATAAATATAATATTACTATATTACATTTTGCTCCATATTTTGCTTTTAATGTAGGTACCTATTTGAAATACATCAAAGTGATCTCCCACAACGCATTTTATTCACGCTTCTCTTACCAGTTGCTCGACCATCAACCATCATACTACAAATCTGTATGTATTTTCATTCTATTTTTGAAACCTAATGTCATACTGAATTTTCACGGTTGTGGCTTATCATTGCACTTTGTATCAGAAATTAAATCTAATATTTTGTAAAATTCGTAATACAATTGTTCCACCCTTTGCTCTAGTAGAGCAAGAGCAGCTCTACTTACTCAAGCCTTTGAAAGATCATTTCTAGTTATAATATTTGGTACTTGGTAGTGACAACCTGATAACAGTAAAATGTAGGTATGTTTCCATTTTCCAATATCAATGCCGCAGTTAAGGCATTGAATTTTGTTCAATTACCGTCACGAGTACAGCCAAATATTATTACCTCTCTATTTTCTCTATATATAGGTCAAATCATGCTGGGCAGGTTTGGACAGAATAGTTGTTTATCAAGTACATGTGGTTGTGGTTTTGTGCTACATGCTACAAAGTACAAAAGCTTCAAGGTGAAAGTACTTTTGTCTTTTCATCTCATAGCATGCCTTTTCAAAGCATGCTGATATAATTAAATTAAGTCTTTTTATGCATCCCTGCACTGCATTATAGGGAGCTTAATTTCGGTAATGAAATACCTTTTTAAGTTTATTCTCAGACTAGTCAAGGTCGGATTCTGAAAATGTAATATGTAATAACTACCTATGTGCACACTGCTTTGAAGAATAAAGACCATTATTTTTGCACACGAATAATAATATAATATCTTCCAACATTTTATATTGTGAAAATCTTTCTATATGCGATCCTTAATCAAATGATCTCATTAAAGCATTACCACATTTGATAGAACTGAAACTGACATCGTTTCATTGCACAATCGTCACAAATTAGAATGCATAGATCTTTATCTAAAGATTTAACGTTGAGTTGACATGAATTTTACAAAGATATTTTCTTCGTTCTGCAATTATAGTTTTATACAATTGAAAGTATGTTCCAACATGTAATAGATCCTTTCACCAAAGACATAATAGTATCCGGACATAGAATCCGTTGTCCATTACTGTAATTTATTACACGAGCACTTAAGTTCGGGGAACAATACTCTTTGAAGTTATAATACCGCGAAAGTAGTTGTGACCAGAAATTAAATTAAGAAATTGAATACGTAGCACAAAAGACATATATAGCTACCTAAGTACCTACCTAAGTATAATAAGTACCTAATAGCAAACGTCCCTCCTCAATGAATGAAACTAATGGGAGTATTTAAATAAAACTGAGTGAATGTGAAATGACAGGAAATGGTGAGTTATGTTAGTTATGTACTACAAGGGAGAGTAAACGATATTCTAATTTCTCCATTTAAAAAGTGAAATCAAAGTACTATACTCATTATTATAATAGTTTATACTTATTTATCTACTAATCTACTTCTAGAGTTTGATTCCCATACGCTACAGCCTGGTGCACACTACAGCCTGGTGATTTTACAGCCTCGGAGTTACAGCTTCGGATTTTACAGCCTGGCGACTTTACAGCCTGGCCAATCTGAAGCTGTAAAGTACTCAGGCTGTAAAATCGCCAGGTTGTAGTGTGCACCAGGCTGTAGCATACTGTCACTAAAGAGTTTTGAGTACGTGTTTGTGTACTGTGCATTGTGCCCTGACAAAAAACATGTTCTATATTTTTACCCAACTTTCCAAACATTTCTACTATAAAACAGGAGAAAGTTTCTAAGTGGTAGAATTACAACGTTGTAAGCCAATCTATTCAAGATTCAATAGAGAGATACGTTCCTTCCATTCATTTTCCATCTTTGACAATTCCTTGTATTATAGGTACATTAGTAAAGAGTAAAATGAATGTGGGAAGAATGATGCAAGCAACAAGACCCGAACGAATCTTAACTTTGGCAGAATGAATACTACTATCTGTCATCAAAGCGTCATTAATGACAGTCATTGTCTCTTCATTAAAGAGTAGATTGAAATATTCATTTCTCAGAAGTGAAGAAAATCCGTATTTTCCTATTCATTTCCTATTTCTCTCATTCTTCTTATTCCATTTGGTAGATATTAATCTACCTCTTGCAGTTGCAACTGAAATTAACAGCTGTCATTTACGACACTTCTGTGTCTTCCTCTATAGAAATGATTCTAAAATTTCAGAGTCCTAATTCGTTAGTCATTTCTCAAAAAGACGTTGCAAACTATGGACCATTGAACTTTTGAAAATCATGTCATTTTTCTGTGTAGCAACAAACTCAGAGAGAAAGTAACTAACTGTAGTATTTAGTGTCGTTCATCTATGCATTTTGTTTTGTGTCATGTAACTGTGAAGTTTTAGGTTATTTATTTGTAGACACTTTAGCAGCTATAGAAGAGGTAGATTTATTTACACACTTGTAAGTTTCAGACTATTGTGATAGGTGCATTATATCTTTGTATTGTTAGCACCACTAAATGACTATTGAAATCATACAAACTATACTTTATCACAGTACAATTAAATAATACATGCAAGGGGATTCTCGGTACAATTAAATTATCTATTTGTTTGAGTGTAGCCTGTACAATCTGCACCTTTACATTATTTGGCAAGAAAACTTCTAAAGGAGGTTCAGTGGGCTGTGAAAAGTTTCTGATTGCTCTCAAATGGGTCCGTAACATGCTAATGCAATTAAGCCTCTTATCATCCGGAATTACTTTCATTTGTTGCGTCTCACTGCATTCAATCTCTTCGTGTTTTCCCTTTTCAGCTTTCTCCGTCCGCTCACATGGATAAACTAAGTAATTCTTGAAATACACACGACATCCAAGAATGGTTCAACTACACACACATTTCCTAACTAGGTATTAGTAATAGAGCATATTATCCAACACAAAATCCGACCCAATCGCTCTTGGGGTGGGTTTTGATTGCAAGATAGCGGATTGGGTTAAGTTATGAAAATTTGGGCTAGATGAGTGTTATGCAGTACATAGAGAAGAGCTATAAAAATTTAATTATTAATCTTGATTATATTAAGTTAATTATATAAGAGTATATATAATCAGTGGCGGATCTAGGATTTATAACAGGGGAGGGGGGGGGGGTTCGAAGGAAATTTCAGTGAACATCGGCGAATATAATAGGTATTTAACCGCATTGAATTATTTTTGATTTTTATCTAGTGTAAACTGAGATATAACAAGGGGAGTTTGGACCCGTAAAACCCGTATGTAGATCCGCCACTGTATATAATTAATTAACCTTTTGTTAACCTCCCCGGCTACGCCAGTGTAGTTGAGTCTATTTAATCAATGCAATACAAAAGTATTAATAAATCCTGTAAAAGACAGACTGGTATATGTTGAAAAATTTCATGGAAGGATTCAGTACTATGTAGTGTAGAAATAATGTCCACTACAGTGGAAATTACCAAATTTTGGCTCTATGTTAAAGGAATAATATGGATATATTGTTAATTTTTCAGAATCGAAAGTCGTTTGAGTTCCATTAGGCGCAAAAACTAGCTATACCACAGCAAACGGGCAATATTTCCTATTTTAAATATAAAAATATTTAATTATCATGTAATGCATTAACCCTCTAATTGGGGATCGGGTAGGGTTTATGGATTAGCATCCTAGTTGGGGATTGGGTTGAATTAATTTAATAGCACTTTATTTGGGGATTGGGTTAGTTGTATACAATTCTTAGTTCTCTAGTTGGTGATTGGATTGGGTTTATCCAATAATGCGCTAGTTGGGGTTTAGGAAAACGGGTTAAAATTGGGTTGCAGGGGTTGTTCAGAAAATTCAGCCCATTAAATGTTCTCTCTACTATGGCTCTACTACGTATGTATAGATATACATAATTACCTATATATTAGTTCTACTCTCTAGTACAACGACTACTAAAACTAAGCCAAGACAGATCAGACCTGGACACTGCACTCATAAAATGCTTAACTTGAGTCTCACATAATGTCAAACCAATCTAACCCAGCAATGTACTTTCTTCTGTTTCCTTCGTTGTAGTTTCTCTTTCAAGTGCTTTGCCTCGTGCAATGTGCCAAATGCCAACTTACTCTTTGGGTCTATACATATTATTGCATATATATAACAGGCAGTTGCTTACTCACATCATAAAAATAACGAGCCTTAGGAGGGAGGATCTTGCAATTCCTTTCGATTCCGACAAGATAATCTCAACCCAGTTTTCCGCTACTGCTGCCAAAGCTTTTTAAATTAGAGATTCGTTTTGTTACTCATTTCTGGTTTGATATGTTCCCATTTCCTTTTATCATAAATGTAATGCGGTAATGGCTACGTTGGGAAAAACATATCTGATGTGTGTTTAATGTATTGTGCTAATTAGTACTTTAAGCAACATTAACCCTTCCCTACCAAAATGAACTACATATTATGATATAATGATGCAAGACTTAATATTATTATAATTTTCTTATTCTTTTTTCTATAGCAGTATTTTATTACATACCTAGTCATTACAGGAAAAGAATGCTGGGCTAGATTCCTTTGAGATTGCAGTCCAACAAAATAGCATTAGTACTACTATTTCTATCCTATGTTGTAACTACATACTACAACACATGTAGTCACTACTGCTGCCAAAACCATCATGTTAATAAAAAAACACAACAAAGCACATAATATGAGTGTACCAGTACAACTACTTAGATTGGATTACTGAGTGAGTCTTAAAAGTCTTAGAACTGACTTAAGTGGGTCTTGTAAT
>JAQFYB010004665.1:0-15706 GCA_034694085.1 Pogonognathellus longicornis
TACAACTATCCAAAATTATCAAATTTATTGAAATCCAAGTTTGTGTTCAAAAGTTATAGTGAAATGAGTGAAAAAAAAGGTGAAATGAGCAAAACTGGTCGCCCCTCTCCTTAAGTAAAACCCGCAACTCCAAATCATAAATATTTATACTTGACATTTATGTCTTCTCATAGAAATGATTTAGCTAATGCTTATAGTCACATATAATAAGCAATGCAAATGGAAATGTTAATTCTGAATGCTATTGATTTGAAATAAAACATAAATATTCAAAGTACGTTCAGATAAACTCTAAGAGTTTACAATTATTTGTTAATGAGCACAAATAAATATCTTCTACCATAAAATATAATTAAAAATATTTCAATATAATATGTACAATTATCATTTAAAAAAACATGACAGAATTAGGTTTACATATTGCGTTCCACAAAACCAAACCCAGATATAATAACAATATATAGTGCAACGCTAATTGTTTTCTCATGTTGACAAATAGAAATGATTGGTCATTATATTAACATTCAAATGCATCATACCCATAAAATATGCATTGAAGATAAATTCTGGGTAGTATATTAATGTAGAATTTCAAAGCCACTTTTATTTACTTTTAATTATTACTTACAAAGAGATTCCCAAAACTAAATTGATTGTGTGACAAATGATCAATGAAATAAATGTTAGAATAGTGCCTCTTGTAAATCCAAAGAAAGGACCAAGGACAATTTGAATAGGCCGTGCCCCACTAATCCATTTCCTCATGAAATCGTCTCCATTCAATGCCCACAGTCTTGAAAAGTTTTGAGACAGTGTATATATTTCAGCGGCCGCCGCAAACAAAACAATTTCCAGAGTCAAAAAGAAATAATTTATGAGTGGGAATATCAAGTAATGTGGCATACCTATTGTTGAGTACAGTTTAATCATGACGAATGCACTCATTATGTGAATTAGGGCTATGACTCCTAAAGCTATCGGTTGTATTTGATGTACGATTTGTGTAAATATGTCACACAGCAATCTTAGCATCGAGTGAATTTGCCGCATAAGGGGTACAATATTCTCCAGAGTTTCAGGACTAAACAAATGTTCATGAGTTGTTTTGTTTTCATTTTGTCGTTCAGTGAATAAAGTTGAAGGGAGGAACTCTGCGACGAAATACATCCAGTATTTTATTATTCTTACGTACAATAATCCAAAAATACTCGCCATCATAATCACATACAACTCAAAAAGAGAACACCAATACATAATAGAAAAAGCTAATAACTTAAAAATTACATTTGATGATAGCCAGTATGGAAATAATGAGCAAAAACTAAAAACAGGACTGTCCGCATGAAATACAGAAAACTTTGCAACTAGTAGAGACATTAAAGGTATTGACAATAATATAAATGAAAAGAACATTCCTATGTAATCCTTTTTTTCCTTACTCCATTTTGGAAAACTTTCTGTAAGAATACCAAATTAATAACGCAAATATTATATTATATTAGGTTGTTCTGAATGTAAAATGAAATTTTCGAAAGAATTACAATTAAATTACTTACTTTTCCATTGCATATCTGTTTGAATGAGACAGTTTAAATAGTATGTACTACTTTTTGATCGTAAAAGGATGAATATAATGCAAAATAGAATAAAAAACGCAACAAGGCCATAGTATATGTGGAAAATGATTTTTGTGACGGTCATGGTAGGTTCTGGGCTAAATAAATTGAGAAGAAGTCTCCCACAAACATAAACCTGCCCTACCGAGTATATAGTAGTCTGTAATATAAAATTTGCCACTTTTAATTTACAATATCCATGTGTCAATGTTTTTGTTTTGGAATTCCAACCGAACGGCAAAATTTTGAGAAAGTCAACCATCCTAAACATCCTTTCAACTGTATCTAGCAATGTTTTACTTGCCATCCTTGGTCTTTGGTTTTTTTTAATTGGACAATTCTAGAGAATACTACTTAACCTTTTTCAAAACTGTGTTAAATATAATATTATAAACTCCTACAATAATACTTGAAATTAAAATATACATTCTCAAGAATGGTATCTACGACCATTTTTATTCGAATGAACGCTGAATAATTCCTCTTAATGTTGCTCTCTGTTTGGCTGAATAGTAAAAACAATTTAAAACTGAGATGGAATATTTAAACGTTAATAAATGGACACAGTAAAGGCTTTTTAACTCAATATATAAGAATATCATATATTGCCAAATTAATGTTGCTCATAAATATAAATTGAATAAAATATGCAATAACAAGTGTAGTATAGATTATACAGTATGTAATAATGGTGTATTGAAGGAAAATACGCCTGGATCTCAAATGCTTTAAAATTATAATCATGCAGAAAAAGTATATCCATGTGCCTAACTGGCGCCATTACTACACCATGGTATAATATTGTTTGATAAATAGTTTTGGCTGGTATAGCAGTAATAATAACCCAATGGGGAATTATGGCGTTACTAGGTAATTATAATTTTGATCACTTTTTATTTCTGCTTCAAGAAAATTAGATAAATAATCAATTAATATTAATCGGCTATTTGTAATAGTTTATTACTGTAGATTAATTTTTCCCAACTTTAGTAAAAGCAATTTAAGTAATTATATATAATGAGCGTCCCAATTTTCAAACCTAAATGATGGCGTGAATGCTTGAAATAATGAACGGATACGGATTTTTCAAACGTAAATAAAAGCCATTAGAGACTATATTATTATGGTGTACCAATATCCCTATTTTATCTATACTCATTCATTTACCAGTCGGATACAGGTTTCCGTTTCTGAAGCCTACGATCCATTTCTGGAAACCTTCTAAAGGATCCAGAAACTTGTTTACCACTTCTGGAAACTCAGCAGATATGACGTTGTGGGGAACTTTCAAATATTACAACACGTGCATTAGTATTAGTATTCTTTAGTGCCTAATTTTATTATAAGCAGGCAAATGTTATTGCAAGACCCTCAATTTAACCAATTATATAATCTTTAATTACTTACAGCCTTCTAGGGACGCTGATGATTTCTGTATTTTTAAATGTGCATTATACCCTTCTTAAAGTAACTGCACCAAAATGTTTGCAAAATTTTCGAAATTATGAAACTTATTTTGAAAAATCTAACGGATCTATTTCTATGGAAACTTAAGAGCCTAAAGTTTCCATTTCTGGATCCTTTATTTCTAAAGTTTCCAGAAGTGGAAACCAAGTTTCCATTTCTGGATCCTTTAGAAGAATTCCAGAAATGGATCCCAGGCTCCAGAAATGGAAACCTGTATCGTATCCGACTGTTTACCCAACCCAGGCTTTCTCCTTCCAGTGCAAAATGTTGGTGTATTTTATATGAAAATTTGCAAAATATTTTACATTGATTTCATCATGCATATGTCTATCGTACTCTACATTGTCCACACTAATATTTTTTAATGAAATGTACAACAAAATGGCAATATTTTATCAAAGACATTATAATATGTATATTAATTAGACTATAATTGTATGGATAGGTATATATTTTTTAACGTCGTTGTATTTTATACTAAAATTCACTCGTAGCTAGCAAATATTTTCTAAATATTAAGGTTAAGTCCTAAATGAAGACGAACATGCTCTCAATGGATCGGATATGACTTTGAGCAAACAAAATTTAAGGTTTGAATTTCGAAAGAGTGGGGCTTTCCATGTTAAACCGCTTTGGTAGAAGCATCATATTTCAAAAATGCTTGGATTACCCAAGATGAAACTTGCTAATCAGTTTCATCAGCTACATTGTGCATAAAATTCATTCTGGTTAATCAGAGCCGTTTGGCTCCGGAGCAAGCAAAGCAGGCAAAATCAAGTTCATGGTGCAGTAAATTCATTGCACCCAAAGGTTTAGCGTGTAGTTGAGACGTCGAACCGAAACCAAAACTGAAACCGAACGGTTTTTTTCGGTTTTGGTTCCAAACATTAGGGCTGATTCGTCTACTAACCCTTTGTATATAGCTATTGCAACTGCCTCTTTACAACAAGTGAGACCTAGTTTTTGTAAACAGAATGCATTATTGGCGTAACTATCCAATTCCTATTGCGTAAACTTTATTAATAATGATAAAGTGAATGAAAATGGACAATTTTTATATCGTTTCATTTTTCGGTTTCGGTTTCAAATTTTTATAAGGTTTCGGTTTCGGTTACAAATTTTTATGTGACTTCGGTTCGGTTTAGGTTTTAAATTTTTATATGATTTCGGTTCGGTTTTGGTTTTAAATTTTTATATGATTTCGGTTTCGATTCGGTTTTGGTTTGGTTCCAAAATATAGAGGATTTTGACGTCTCTAGCATGTAGCATAGTAAGTACATCACGCTAAATTCTATTCCTATGTGCGGTACCATATTATGTGAGTAAAGAGTGTAGGTTACAGACAATTGCTTTGCTTTTGCTATTTGTAGGTACCTAACACTTGTATACACATTGAAAAGAAATGGTTGAGGAAAAAGAAAGATGTTCGTATTCATTTAGAACTTAACATTAATCTGAATATCACATATTGAAATGGATTACGTATTCAAGTATTCATTATACGATGACCGTGAATACAAATGAAATTTACTTTTATACTGTACGATATACACAATGATTGTTATGTACATTAGAGGACATGCCTTCTAATTTCTTTGAAATAAACATTACTGGAGAATTATAGGCTGCATAAATGTGGAAAAAATATTACCTCTTTCTAATTTATTTAGAAACCCGCAACTCGAAAGCATATTATTTAAAAATTATGTTTTATCATAATTAGCAATTATTTATTATATATTCTGAAAATGATTTAGCTAAAGCACAGTAACATATAATCAGCAATGCAAATGTTAATTCTGAATGCTATTGATTATGGTCCATGAAGCATAATATTATATTAAAAGTCTGCACAGATACAAATTATAAATATTTTTGGTATTGATCACAAATATTAATAGCTTCAAATAGCTTCTACCGGAAAAAACAATTTAAAAATATTTCAATATACAATTACCAATATAAAAAGACGTAATAACAAGAATAACGTTAATTGTTTTTTCATATTCAGAACTGAAAATGGGTGGTCATTCAAATGCACCATATTCTATAAACTATGCATTGAAAGTAAATGCTATAATAAATTATGACAAAGTAGAATTACAAATATCTACTTTTATTTACTTTTAATTATTACTTACAATACTTACAAAGAGATTCCTAAAACTAAATTGATGGTGTGACAAATGATCAATGAAATAAATGTTAGAATAGTGCCTCTTGTAAATCCAAAGAAAGGGCCAAGGACAATTTGAATAGGCCGTGCTCCATTAACCCATTTTCTCATGAAAATATCTCCGTTCAATTTCCACTGGTTTGAAAAGTTTTGAGACAGTGTGTATATTTCAGCGGCCGCACCAAATAGAACAACTTCCATGAGCAAAAAGAAACAATTTATGACGGGAAATAACAAGTAATGTGGCATACCTATTGTTGAGTACAGTTTAATCATGACGAATGCACTCATTATGTGAAGCATGCCTATGATTCCCAAAGTTGTCGGTTGTATTTGAAATACGAGTTGTGTATATATGTAACACTGTAATCTCAACATTGAATGCATTTTCCGGATGAGAGGTACAATATTCTGGACAGATTCAGGACTCAATAAATTTGCACAAATTATTTTTCTTTCAATTTTGCTTTCAGTGAATAAAGTGGAAGGGAGGAAATGTGAGATCAAATACATCCAGTGTTGTACTACTCTTACATACAATAATCCAAAAATGCTCGCCAGCATAATTACATACACTCCAAAAAGAGAACACCAATACACAATAGAAAAAGCTAACAACTTAAAAATTACATTTGATGAAATCCAATTAGGAAATAATGAGAACAAACTAACAACAGGACTGTCCGCATGAAATACAGAAAATGTTGCCACTAATAAACAAATTAAAGGAACTAACGGTAACATAAATGAAAAGAGCACCCCCATGTAGTCCTTGTCTTCCTTACTCCATTTTGGAAACACTTCTGTGAGAATTACAAATCAATAACGAAATATCATATTACGTTGATTTGAATGTAAAATCAAATTTTTGAAAGGTATAGAATTACAATTAAATTACTTACTTTTCCACTGCAAATCTATTTGTATAATACAGTTCACGTAGTGTGTAGTGCTTTTTGATCCTACAATGAAGAATATAATACAAAATATAATAAAAAACGCAACAAGGCTATAGTATATGTGGAAAATGATTTTTGTGACGGTCATGGTAGATTCTGGGCGAAATAAATTGAGAAGAAGTCTCCCACAAACATAAAACTGCCCTAGCGAGAATATAACAGTCTGAAATATAAAATTGGCTACTTTTAATTTACAATATCCATGAGTCAATTTTTTTGTTTTAGCATTCCAACCGAACGGCAAGAGTTTGAGAAAGTCAACAATGTGACAGAACCTCTCAACTGTATCTAACAATGGTTGACTTGCCATTTCTGGTTTATTTAAATTAGATAATCTTAGAGAATACTATTTCAAAACTGTGTTAAATACAATAGTATAGGCTTTACAATAGTATTTATTGGAAATTAAGATAAACATTCGCAAGAATGGTATCTACGACAATTTTTATTCGAATGAAGGCTGAATAATTTCCCGTGATATTGCTCCCTTTCTACCTGTGTAATAAAGAAATAACAAAGAAATAAAATTACTACTGAATATTTAAAACATTAATAATTGGACAAGTAAAGGATTGCTAATTCAATATAATATAAGGAAATCACATACATATCTCGACTATTGTTGTTGTTATGTTGCCATGTTGACAAATAAATATTTCTCATAAATATAAATTTGATTTATACTGTAAAAAGTAGATTATACAGTATGTAATAAGGTCATAAGGTGTACTAAAGGAAAATATACCTGGATCTCAAATGTTTTCAAAACTTAAAAACACATACTTAAACAATTATTGGAAAATATAGATATTTAAATTAAAGTTTTGGACATAAATGATCAATCATTGTTAAATAATTATCATAATACCCTAATATCCTTATATATTATACTAGTGGATGCTAACTCGCGCTATGCACCTGCGAGTAATTCCCTGAATGCTGTGTGTAATTATATAATTTAAATTTATAAATTATACTTTAAATGTGTGTAATTAGCAAATTAAATGCTTTATTTCGACTCACGAAATACTTTGCAATTAGTAATATATTATTTAAATGTAATGGTCTACTTGCAGGGTGTTAAAATTCTCGTAAGAGCTTGTCGTCGTAGATGCTTATTATTCTCGTAGACGCTTATCTTTCTCGTAGAATTTTTGCAATCATGGAACAAATAATTTAAGTTACAAGGCAGTTATTCTGACTTGTAATTCAAAGCTCATCCTCCCATATTTCACTTTAGTAACAAAAAATAAATGGACTGGAGTTATTGATATCTCATTTATTTCTATTCAACATTGAACATAGTGCATAACTATTTTTAATGATGATTGCCTACAAAGAGACACCTAGAACTAAATTGATTGTGTGACAAATTATTAATGACATAAATGTTAGAATGGTGCCTCTTGAAATTCCAAAGAAAGGGCCAATGACAATTTGAATAGGTCGGGCTCCCTTAATCCATTTTCTCATAAAAATGTCTCCATGCAGTAACCATTGCCTTGTAAAGTGTTCGGAGAGTGTAAATATTTCTGCAGCAGCACCAAAAAGAACGATTTCCATTACCACCAAGAAAGTGTTAACGAACGGAAATAGCAGGTAGTATGGCATGTGTATTACTTCCAACAGTGTAATCATTACGAAGGCACTAATTATATGGATCACGATTATGATTCCTGTTAGCAACGGCTGAATTTCCAATGTAATTCGAATAAATGTACTACAGATTAATCTTAACATTGAATGTATTTTGCGTGTATTAGGAAGAATACTGTCGTACAATTGAGGGCTTAAAAACTTGACATAACAATTTTTGCTATTAATTTTGTTTTCGGTATACAAATTTGTAGGAAGAAATTCTGAGATGAAGTACATCCAATATCTCATCATTTTTACATACAGCAATCCGAAAATACACATCATTACAAAAACATAAACCCCAAAAATCATGGCCCAATAAAAGGAAACGCAAGCAAACATACAAAACCATATACTCGATGATAGCCAATGTGGAAGGATGAAATATAAAATAACAACGGGACTGTCAGTGTGAAATATGGCAAATACTGTCCCTAACATGCAAACGAACGGAGTTGTAATTAATGCAAATAAAAGCAAAAATCCGAAAAAATCCGTTTTTTCTTCTTTCCATTTCGGGAACATTTCTATGGAGTTTCAAATTATTTTTGTTTTATCATTATTGCAATACAAAAAATTAAGAATTGTGTTAAATATAAATTATTGTCCAAACTGATAAATACTTACTTCTCCACTGGAAATCGTTTTCAATAAGGCAGTTCATCAAAATTACTACACTTTTTACTCGAAATATAAAAAATATTTGAGCACTTAATATCATACATGCCAGAAGGAAGAAATATATATGAAAAATGATTCGTGTGACGTTCATAATTGGTTCTGGACGAAATAAATTTAGTAAGAGCCGTCCGATTAGATACATGGTCCATAATGTATATGCCACAGTCTGAAAAACACAATTCACAGTTTTTAATTTTGAAACTCCAAATGTGATTTTCTTTGATTTAGCATCCCATCTCAACGGTAATAGTTTCAAAAAATCCACAATCCTGCAGCTACTTGCTACTGCGGCTAACAATGTTTTATTTGCCATTATTATATTATTCCCGAATATATCATAGAGTATTATGATTTACGAGCAAAAGTTCAACTGTGTATTCTTGAACATTGAATGCTAGATAGAGGAATATTACTTTTGTTTGTTTCTCTTGGTTGCTAATGAAAAATATTTCTAGCAGGCAATTTAGAAATTAATTAAATATACAAGGGAAAGGTTTATTCTCATTTATTTTGACTGTTCGACTATCTTAACTCTTACTGTTGCTTGCACGTATATATTTCTTAATAAAAGCTTTAATAGTGTAGTATATAAATTGTGCTTATTGCAGAACGTATAATTGTAATCCGCCTATATAATATAGTTTATTACTGTAGTTTAATTTTTCTGAGCTTTAGTAAAAGAAATTTATGTAAATGAAATGTGTGCTTCCTTTTAAACTTAAATGATGTCAATGCTGAAAATAATGAACCGGTGCTTCAAAACTAAATAAAAACCATTAGTGATTAGTCGGTCTGCAACGGTAATACGGTCTACAAATGCCAATTATAATTAAACAATTTCCTTCTACTATTTTATTTATGTATTCATTTCTATGGACATAAATAATATTATTTAATTATTTCCAATCTCAATAAATACATACTTAATAGCTTCGTACCTAAAGTATACAAATCAAGTATAAAATATTATATGATTTAAAACACATGTACAAATTATTTGCTTTTTACAGCGCAACTGAGTTCTAAATGCCAAACCTGAATAGAACATATTATGTTACCAAGGATTATACATTATATTATATGTACAGATATTACACAACTTTAGTTTCAGTGTTGGTCGAGTAGTTACTTAATCAATACATGTGAAAAGGGCAAACTAGAAAAAGACGAAAACGTTTTGGTAGGTACCAAATCGGCAGTATTTCGCCATGGCTTTGTCTGTGTGTATCGGAATATATTCCTATTCCTACCCATATTTGATAGTATGTATTAGTAGCCTCCCAATAATCCCACATAAGCATTGGTAGTAATAATAAATAGACTATTCATTGTCTTATCAATATATCCACACACATCGTTAGTAACCAATTTAGTAAAAAAATATTTACTTTATAATAACTTGAAGGTTATGTTTTTGTGGAACAATATTTTCTATTTTCATAAAATGATCTGTCCTATTATTGTCTGTATTTTGTTTATGGTTGGTAGATAGATAGATAAATTGATTTATTCAGGGATGATATAGTAGCTTTTACTTATTCATATTCATTAATCATTATATATCTTTAACGATTTTTTTTTCGATTCCAAAATTAGTTTTAACATTAATGGTTTTTTTACAAATCCACACACATTATGAGAAAATCCAGCTATGAATAATGTTAGCAGAGTATCAGGCGCGTAGCCAGGAATATAAATAGGGGTGCACATAAGAGTAGTTTAGAAAATTGATTTCTGGTAGAGCGAAATTCGAATATGAATCCATAATAACGGTGGTGGAATGGAGTCAATTCAGTCAAAAGTCAAAACTAACCTAAAATCGCCAAATTTTTCCGCACTTTTGAACTTTTGTAGGCAAATATACCTGCTATTTTAGATATTCTATGCATTCTAGAAGATTGCAAAACCAACAAAAATATACACACACTTGTACATACAAAAAGTGTGTTCGAAGAACTTTTTCTTTATAATAGGAGATTTTATTGAACATACATATTCAATTACCATAAATTCGGTACTCAAATATTTGTAGCGGGCTGTGGATGGAATTTTTCTGCAATGAAGAAGAAAAATTCTAATGACGTGTCAATCATAATTGGGAAAAAGTTATTTTGCTTTAGAGACGAGTTTTTTGGTTTTGAGTAGGAATGTTTTAGCAATCAATTTGAGCACCGCATAAGTCTTACAGGTCACTCAGGGTCAGGATTGGATTTGTGTAGTCATAATTTTTTTAATTAACTTTGAGATTGTTATATAGGTAATATGGCCTTCAGTGACCGTCAGCGGTCAAACTATGGACTATAGAGGTTTTTCCAACCTATACTCACCATTGATCCAGAGGCCATAAGCCACTCATATTTTGAAATTGGGTGAAATCGAACGGAAAGGCCTTTCGCCTTGTCGTTACTACGTTCTCCTTTGGAAATGGAGTTTTGGGGTTATAATTTTTAAAATAATTTTTAGTGGATATGTCTGTAAAGACGTGTATGAATAAACGCAAAACGATTTTCATGATTTTCGATTTTTTATTAAAAAGATTATTTCTTGATTCTGTGAAAAGAATCTAACAATGGTACGTACTGAAATGAAACACACAATCAATATTATTAATTATTATCAATAATTTATATATATATTATATATTTTAATCCAAATTTTACTCTTATGGTTTTACAATTAATTATTATACATAATTAATTAAACATAGTACCTACTTTTTGTTTACAAAGAAATTCCCAGTACTAAATTAATTGTGTGACAAATAATTAATGAAAAAAATGTTAAAATGGTTCCTCTTGAAACTCCAAAGAAAGGGCCAACGACAATTTGAATAGGCCGCGCTCCCTTAATCCATTTTCTCATAAAGATGTCTCCATGCAACGTCCATTGCATAGTAAAGCATTGGGAGAGTGTATATATTTCTGCCGCTACAGCAAATAAAACGATTTCCATAACCAAAAAGAAAGTGTTAATGACGGGAAATAGAAGGTAGTATGGCATGCCTATTATTGAGTACAACCTAATCATCACGAATGCACTCATTATGTGGATAACGGTTATGATTCCCAACATCAGCGGTTGAATTTCCATTGTAAGATCAATAAATACAATACAAATTAATCTTAACATTGCATGCACTTTGCGTGTAAGGGGATGGATATTCTGATACAACTCAGGGCTTAATAATTTAACGTAACTATTTTTGCTCTTAATTTTGATTTCTGTATATAACAATGAAGGAAGGAATTCTGAGATATAATACAACCAGTGCTTCATTATTCTTACGTAAATTAATCCCAAAATACTCATCATCATGACAACATACGTCCCAAAAAGTAAACACCAATACGTAGCAACAAAATTGAATAATTTAACAAATGGATTTGATATCAGCCAAAGAGGCCATGAAGAGTGGAAAACAAAAATAGGACTGTCCTCATAATATAAAGAAAATACTGACCCTAAAAAGCTTATAAACGGAGTTGCCACTATCATAAATGAAAGGAAAATCCCGATATAATCTGTTTTTTCTTCATTCCACTTCGGGAACATTCCTATGGGAGTTTAAAGTCACCTTTATTAATTATTACTAGTAACATACGTGCAAACATAGTACAAAAAACCCTTATAAATTATGACGAATAATTTAAATCTGTGTCAAATACTTACTCTTCCACTTCAAATCCATCTGAATAAGACAATTTGCCAACTCCACGCCTCTTCTGGAACGAAACATGAGAAATATATCTGCACTTAAGACGAGACATGGCAGAAGTAAGAAATATATATGGAAAATTATTCTTGTGACGTTCATAGTAGATTCTGGACGAAATAAATTGAGTAGCAGCCGTGCGCAGAGATACATCGTGAATATCGTGTATAGAAAAGTCTGATATACGCAATTTATAATTTTTAACTTGGAAAACCCATATGTCAGTTTTTTTGATTTAGCATCCCACCCGATAGGCAACAGTTTCAAAAAATCCACAACCCTACAGCTCCTTGCCACTGCTGCTAGCAATGACTTGCTTGCCATGATTGTCCCATTCGAAATACTCTTTTATGAAATTCAGACTTTCTCAATTGAGGTTATTAATACAATGTACGTATTCTGTTGTAATAAAATATTATGAGCTAAACCAAGTTCTTATGTGTATATCTACTTGAATTCAATCATTAGAATAAAAAAGCACTATTCAGTGATACGCAAAATGAACAACTCTATTTGTTTGTTTGTTTTGGTTGCCGAATAACAAGAAATATTGGATTGAATTATTTAGTAATGAAAAATAAATAAATGTATCAAGGAAAAGGTTTTCTTTAATTTCGTTGTTGAATTGGGTTATGCTGTTTACTGTTTACGCCAGACAGTTAATCAAAGTTTCATACGAATTTAATACATAGAATATAAATTGTGGTCATTGTGAAACTTAATTATGATTGTAGCTTTCCAATACAAACGTTTGTACAAAAGCATGCTGTTCTCAACTTTACTAATATGTAATTTATATTTATTTAATGAAAAATACACTAGCGCACAAAGACGATTGAAAATTACAAAGCAATCTTCTAGTTGTACGGTATTATTTTAAATAATATTAAAAATTCGGAATTTACTTATTATATTCGTTTCCTTCTCTAACACCCATAATTTATTGTAAATCAAGTAATTTTCTGTGGATGATTCTTTTAATAATAAATTTTAACTATACAGAATTATTTATTAAAATCTAAATTATACTTAAAACAAAATGGCAAATATAGTCAAACAATTTTATTATTACGGAAATTGACAAAAATATTTGGCAAATGGTTATATGTTATATAGCCAGTGGCGTATCTAGAGGGGGGAGGGGGCTTTGGGTACGTTCACTACGTATGTACAAACTTTTTTCGAAATTTTTGAACTTTTATGGTAAAATAAGCTATATTTTGGCATAGCAAACACATTCTGGGTGCACGTGCACCGCGATCAACCAACCATTCCCAATACCCCTTTTTGTACCGTTTACCCAAAAACAGGCTTCTGCTAAGTGCACCCCCACCCTTAACGCTTGCATGAGAACAGGTATGTATATAAATGTATTTTATAGAACAATAAAGGTCTTCATTGTTCTAAAATACATTTATAAACATTTTATTTCTAGTATCTGTACTTTTTGGTTACATGGAGATTTCCTAACACTAGGTTGTGTGCCGTTTTGCGACGGTTTGTATTTACCATGTATGGAAAATGCCAACACTCGCAATATGGGGTACATCAATTCTAACCACAATGGTCACTAAAATGCAAGTGACATATGCCACATTTTGACTGCTGGCATTTTCCATTTGCAATGCTTACAATTCCAAAGCTAATAATGTTCCCAAGTTTAATTTCTACTTAAAAAGAGATTCCCAAAACTAAATTAATTGTATGACAAATAATCAATGAAATAAATGTTAGAATCGTGCCTCTTGAAACTCCAAAGAAAGGACCAAGGACCATCTGAATAGGTCGTGCCCCACAAACCCATTTTCTCATGAAAATATCTCCATTCAAAGTCCACTGGTTTGAAAAGTTTTGAGACAGTGTGAACATTTCCGCAGCAGCACCAAATAAAACGATTTCCATGACCAAAAAGAAAACGTTTAAGCTAGGGAATAACAAGTATTGTGGCATGCTTATTGTTGAGTACAAACTAATCATGACAAAAGCACTGATTATGTGAATTATGCCAACGATTCCCACAGTTGTCGGTAGTATTTCAAATACGAGTTGTGCATATATGTCACATAATAATCTTAGCATCGAGTGCATTTGCCGAGCAAGGGGTACAATATTCTCGACAATTTCAGGGGTAAAAAAATTTAAACATATTCCTTGATTTACAATTTTCTTTTCTGCATATAACGTAGAAGGGATGAACTCTGAGATGAAATACATCCAGTATTTTAATATTCTTAATTGCAGTAATCCAATAATACTAACCATCATAATTATATACAATCCAAAAAGTGCACACCAAAACATAACACAAAAAGCTAACAACTTAAAAAATACATTTGATGAAAGCCAATAAGGAAATAATGAGATAAAACTCAGAGCAGGGCTATGCTCATAAAATAAGGCAAATACTGTCACTAAAATAGAAATCAAAGGAACTAGTATTAACATAAATGAAAGGAACTAGTATTAACATAAATGAAAGGAACACACTCATGTAATCCGTGTTCTTCTTAATCCAATTTGGAAAAATTTCTATAAGAATTCAAAATCAATAGTATTATTAACATAAATATTGATATGAAGGTAAAATGTTATTCTTAAAATTTTCGTAATGCGTAGAATTAAATGACTTACTTTTCCAGCGCCAATCTGTTTGAATCAGGCAGTTTAAATAAAGAGTAATGCTTTTGAATCGTGAAATGAAGAATATATTGCAAAATATAATCAAAAATCCTAAAAGGGCAAAATATATGTGGAAAATGATTTTTGTGACAGTCATGGTAGATTCTGGGCGAAATAAATTAATAAAAAGTCTCCCGCAAACATAAACCTGCCATAGCGAGAATATAAGAGTATAAAAAATACAATTGGCCACTTTTAGCTTGCAATATCCATGTGCTAATTTGTTTGTTTTGCCATCCCAACCGAACGGCAAAAGTTTTAGAAAGTCAACAATCCTACAGAACCTTTCGACTGTATCTAACAATGCTTTACTTGCCATCTCTATTTTATTTAAATTTGGTAATCCTAAAAAGTACAATTTAACCTTTGATTTCAAAACGGTGTTAAATTATTGATTTCACACTTCAACAATAATATTTATTAGGAATGGAAGGGCGAGAATGGAAACTATAACGAATGAACGCTGAATAATTCCTCTTACTGTTTCTCAATTTTTGACTCGTACTATTAAAACATAATTTGAAACTGGAATTGAATATTTAAACTGTATTAAATGAACAAGGTAAAGGCTTGACGGTTTCATGGACTCATGTTATATCACGTTTCATGGTATATCACTATTTCATTATTGTTAAATTATACTATTACTCATCATTAGGGATCGGAAAAATAGTTTTTTACATATTTGCACAGCGTATGTCTACAGTTCCCAAACTTAGCATTTGTTTGTTTTAGCCCAAATAGAGATGATTTAAGGCTACTTATAAAAAATTATTTT